>BMAC01000951.1:474267-502721 GCA_014905375.1 Phtheirospermum japonicum
ATAACTTGAGTTAAAAATGTTACTTAACTATGTTTTATTGTAAAAATGTGTATAAAAAACTTGTGATACTTTAACAATCTTTTGTAATACTTTGATAATGTTTTGTGATACTTGAATAACTTGAGTTAAAAACATTACTTAACTATACTTTAATTAAAAATAGGTATAAGAAACTTTTGATATTTTGTGATACTTGAACAACTCGAGTTAAAAACATTACTTAACTATACTTTAATTAAAAATAGGTATAAAAAACTTGTTATTTTAACAATATTTTGTGATACTTTAGCAATCTTTTGTGATACTTTAACAATGTTTTGTGATACTCAAATAACTTAAGTTAAAAATGTTAATTAACTATGTTTTATTGTAAAAACATAGGAATAAACATAAAAACATAGGCCTCCACTGGTCTAGATCTCATCACCAAATAAACATCACTTTTAGCAAAAATCCCAATCAAATCAATCAAACACAACATTGAACAAATAACTATTCAAAAAGGCAGAAAATTAAAAAAGAAAAAAGAAAAATGGAACACAAAAACAATGGCCCGCCATTTTCACAGATTTCAAAGAATGAATTTCTATCAGACTCGTCATCTTAATTTGATCATCACCGAGAAAATATATAACAGGGTGGCAAAATTGTTAACAACCAAAAGCTTGAATTAAAAAACTAAAACAAAATATTTTTATCTACGTCTCCTCAAAATTGGCATTTCACCAAATCCTTTTCATACATCGGGCTACTTGATACCTTCGACGCTTTCGGAGAATTTAGCTTATTACTATTATTATTCTTCCGGCTTGAAAACAAAGCAGGAGGCAATGGAGACGAGACGACCTTTTGTTTGTTCGAATGACCAGCATCATMTGACCCTAACAGGCTCTRGCCCAAATCAATCCACAGCGAGTTACCCGACGATTTCGTCCTCACTGAATACCGGGCTTTTAATCAGCTCCCCGACAGAAACACTTTCGGTCTAGAACAAATTTATCAAACTTATTTAAATAAATAAAATAAAAGAATCAGCAACTATTTATCAAACAAATCACTAAGCACTATCTTCTCTACAGCCTCACAGATCTTTTTAACTTTTCCCTCTGATAGGCCTTTGAATCCAATCAAAATCTGTTTAATTTACAGAAATTAAAGTTAGAGAATCTGTAACAATTGGAATACATAAGATGATAAGGCCATCAATACAATTTTCACCTTCTTAGTGTGCATCATTAATCCATTATACGTATAGATGCTAGCATCCTGAAGCCTCTTCACATCCCCAGCATTAATTCCATGAGTTATCACTGCCTCAACCACATATTAACAGAAAGCTATTTTTGTTAGGAAACTCATGACCTAGGTCTACTTGTGACTTGCATCTCAGTTCTAGGCATCGCTGTGATTTATCCACGTAGACAAGCATTCACAAGACTAAATCACAAGTAATTCATATAGAATACAGAGAAACCACTCTTCAAAACTGATTTTACTTCAGAAACGCATAATCTAATAGACTTCACTTGAACCAATCGGTAAAAATCATGAACATATAAGAAGTTTCAAAGATAAGGAAAAATCATTGAACAAAATGTAATAAAATGCTAAAAATTATCATATCTAAGATGCGAATAGAAAACTTCCGCAATCAGGATATTGACAAGAAAATATTAATTTAGAAAATTAGCCAACTACACAGATTCTTATTTTGTAACGAAAATCCGAGTTGCAAATGCACACATAACAGCGTCAAAAAATACTTATGAAGTTTTCTTACGTTTATCAATTGCTTGGAACAGATCTTCTTCATCTTCAGTTTCTTCACTTTGCACGAGCTGTAGCAACCCGAATAGGAACCCCTTCTAAGAAGCCCACCTCCATCGCAACCCAATGATCGTCTAGAACACTGGAGACTCTCAAAACCAAATTTCTAACTGGAAAATTTTAATGGTCGAAAATCTGCAAGCCAAAAAAGAAAAAAATAAAATTGGGAAAATTGAAAGTGCGGAGAAGAGAATATTTGTTGTCACGCTTGCTTCTACTTTGATTTGCTTCATGGCGGTGACGGCGCCGTTGGCCATGCCGCTAGGGTTGACGGGGGGACGGCTGAAAAAGATGCGGGACATATTGTGCTTTTTTTTCCCTTTCTTTTTATAATTAGGATTATTATTATGGGTGGGCGGGCGGGTGGGCGGGTAGTGAGTGGGTCGGATAGATGGTCATGGTAAAAACTGGTCTCATACTATGAGACCGGTCTCACCCAAGTATTTGCCTTATTTCTTAGTTTTCGTTAATATCCAATCTTGTGGTTGTGAATCTTAGTTCTTGAAAGAGCCGCTCTGATTTAGATTGTATCAAGTCTTTAGGAGTTTTTAATTTATATATACTTGGAAGACAAGGACTATTTCTAGTCATTGAAAGGAATGTTTTAATTAGTAAAGGTTTTTGCCTTGTTGGCTCGACTATAAGAATAAAGATTCTTATAGTCAAAATTTTAATACTTTGTATTTTTAACTTCGCTGCTTATTATTTGCACTCTTCACAACACACACATGTCTTATTATTTTACTTTGAACTCGAGCTCTGTAATAGTGGCATCAAAGCCGATATATGATTTTAGTAAGGGTCGATTCTCTTGTACAAGCTTAGAGATTCATAATCGGGTGGGTATGGTATTCGTCCTCGATACTTGAAGGATCTAATTATGGTACTTATAAAGTCAGGATGCTTGTTTACATCAAATCATTTGATGAACGGGCATGGTGTATGATCCTTAACATGTTTACACCTCCAAAAGATGTTCATGCGGAAGGTGATCTTAAGATGAGATGCTTTAGAATGCGAATGACTATCTTGATGGTAATATGAATGATAAAGCTCTCCATGATATTCTTAGTTCCTTGGACTCAATCATGTTTCATGTTGTTTTGAACTGTGAGGCTGCTAAATAAGCTTGGGATGCCCTTCAACTTCATTGTGAAGGGTCCGTGTGCCAAAATAAATTTCAAAAGAATTTATCTCCTCAGAACTCTACATCTTCAAAACCTCAAGGAAGATCCAATTCCTTGTTGAAATTTCTTGATTGTAAAACTATTGATTACTTAAGTGATATTGCATGTTCTGGGTTTGGATTATTTGCTGATAAGTGTCAAAATTCGTTGGTTGGAAACTACTCTAATTCTATGTTGAGTGATATTAATTCTGAAGACAAAACTGAACCCAGTACCAAGGAAAACTCCTTCCTTGCTGTTCTAGATGAAGTTAACATTGATGTTAGGCGTAATGCGATTGTGAATGTCGTCACATTACAAGTCGCATTATTAGACACATCCATTCAAGATCTTTCAAATTCTTTGGTTCTCACCTTAAGTGATACTGAAATGACTAGGCTACCTTTTCTTAAACCAATATCTAATTTCAACAATTTGCTATCTAAAGGCAGAACGAAAGTGTCAGTATTTTGTAGTCGTGTTCTCAGTTACATTAGGTCTGGTTGGGTCAGTAAGTCTAATGCATCTATAATATTATATATACCTTTTTAAAATCTAACATTCCTGGATCTTGGTACTTTGACAATGGTTGTTTTTTCCATATGACTTGAGAAAAGGGTAATTTAAAGGATCTTAAATTCTTTGATGGAAGTATGTTTTGGTAGCAAAGCCCATGGTAATTGTTAGTAAGTTTACTCTAAATATTGATGGGATACCTGGACTAAGAATGTTCTACTTGTTTATAGACTTATGGAAAATCTTATAAGTATTAGTCAACTATGTGATAGTGGACTGGTTGTTAGATTAATAAAAACTTGTGTGAAGTATATGATGCACCTGATGTTTTTGTTCTTCCAGGGATTAGATCTGCCGATAATTGCTACTAATTTGGTAGAAGTTAAGTTTGTCATAGTACTATGACTAATGATCTAGAGTTATGACATTAAAACATGGCCATGTTAATTTTAAAATGTCACATAAATTGATAAAGTTTGATGTTATGCGTGGTTTTCCTAAACCAAATGAATTGCACATTTTTGTACGTGTTTTTGTTAACTTTTTGTGTCGTGTTTGCATGTGTTTCGCTTGCATTGATGGGTATTAGGAGTCGATTAGGCCTTATTTTGTAGTTTTAGGTTTTTGTATCATTCGTGCGGTTTTTATTATGTTTTTGTAGCTTTTCACTTGTTTTCATACTTTTGGCCGTAGTATGATCAAGTGGGGCTCGCGCACGTTTGGGGGCACCCCACTCGACTCGGATTGGAGCGGACAAGAAAAGAACATAGCGCGAACGAGGAGCAACAACAGGTGAACGTGGAAGCAGGAACGAGAAATCAAGCCGGGAGCAGCCATGCCAGTCGATCGACTGCAAGTCCAATCGATCAACTGAACAAGCTTAAATCGACTGCTCAGCAGTAAGTTTGGACGGAGGATGAAGCAGTCGATCGACAGGGTTTTCGTCGATAGACTGGTGGTCAGTCTATCAACCGCCTGTCGATCGACTGATAGTCAGTCGATCGACTGCGACGCAGGAAATTTTGTGGTTTTGACCCGTTTTGATGATTTTGCCCCTGCGTCCATGTATATATATCCCAGCCCCTCTCTCCACCAAACCTTATCCTCCCTTGGTGGTTTTTGTACTTGTTCAATCTCCACAGACAACTTTTACTATTCCATTTCTTTTCAAGCTTTAAACCCTAATTCAATTCTTAGTTTAGTTTAGTTTTAGTTAGTTAGTTAGTTGTTCTTAGCAAGTGTAGTAGAAGGTGACATCTCCTTCATTTTTGGATTTATTTTGTGGAAGTTGTTCTTGATATTTTGAAGATTGTAAGCCATAACCTTGGAGTTTCTTTGGAGTATTATTAGTAGTAAAATTTCCCTCTTATATTGTGTTGTTCTTGTGGTTGTTTATTTGTTCTTGTGTTGTTGTTTTTTTTTAGATTTTATGTTGTGTTGTTGTTCTTGCTTATCAAATTCCATTTCGAATCTTATCTTGGTTTTCTTCTTTAGCAAAAATTCCATTGAAGCTCTTTTCAAGCTTTTTACTCTTTTTAGTTAGACAAATTATTGGTCTTGAAAGTTGTATGAAACTTCCCTTTTTGATAAATTTGACTTTTTCTCATTAAATGCCATTTGACTTCTTTAAATGTTCAAGCTTTGTTTTTCCCTCCATTTCTCTTTCAACTTACAAGATTTCTTTAATTTGGTTGTCTTAATTAAGTAATTTAGGGTTTTCAATTAGAGCTTAATTAATCTTCTAAAATTAGCTATTTTCAATTAAGCTTTTAATTATAATTGCCCTTTGCTTTAATTAGTGTTTTCAGGTTTTCATTTCAATTCATGCTTTAGTATTAAAACTCAAATCCAAATCAATGACTTATTGCTCTCCTAGTGTAGATTAGTTTAAGTAAGATTAACAAGATATTAAGTAAAAACACCGATTGACGATTACATCTATCCTCGAGAGACACGACTCGAGAAAACCTTACCGCTCTACAATCAACTCCGTACTATTGCGGAGATGATTTCTTAGAGTGCTAAGAAATCTTTGATCAAATTTTGGTACCGTTGTCGGGGATAGATTAAGGCTAATGGTGTTCTTAATTACTTTTCTTGTTATCTTAGTTAGTAGTTAGATTAGATTTTTTTTTACATCCGATGCCCGTAATCCTTTGTTGAGTGTTGTGCATGCTAGGTAGGCGATCGCTCGGACGAGAGCGAACGATGACCAATCCAATGCCGCCCGCTCACAATCACGACGATCAAAGGATGCTCCGCCACGAGCATCATCTGGGCCCACATCATCACCTCACGGACCGTTAGATTGATCAGGACGGAGATGGCAAACTACTATGCTAGTTTGCCATGTGATGACCCTTATATCCAAACTTCCGAATATCCAAATCCGTACACCACTCTGCCAAGCTATCGGGTCCCCTTGATTTATGATGACCCGTATGCTTCGTGCGGTCGAGAATGGGCCCACCCTTTTGATTATTCCGGCCCAAGTCCATCATATTCCCCGCCGGTTTCATATTCCTATAATCCGAGCGTGGATCCTTATTCACCGCCTCGTGATTCTTATGATCCCAGTTTTGAAGATTCTTATGCTACACTCTCCCCGCCTTCTTCTTACCCGAGCTTTGACACGTATGCTCCACCAATTCATGATTCATATTCTTGGAGCTACGACTTTTATGATCTACCCACCTCAAGTTCGTATACTTCGAGCGATGATCCTTACGCCACACTTTCTCAAGACTCGTCTATGCCCCAACTCCAGGACTTTGAGCCTCTCTCATCCGAGCTCGTAGAGGCGGTTCGACAAATGGATAAACGCCTTACTCGCATGGAGACTCAAATAGAGAAAATTGCCAACGATGTGGACGATCTAAAATAACCTTGTGTTTACGAGATGCCCATATTTGATGTGGTGGATCCCACTTTGGTTTATGGCAATTCGAGATTTGATGGTCTTGTGAAAGAGGGGTGCAAGGAGGTGGAGTTAGAAGGTGAGGAGAAAGGTTCGGAGGTTGACGTTACCCCTCTCGTGATTCTTGAAGATGTCGTAGAGGAATGTGTGGGGGAGTCACCTTTGGGGTTTCAAACGGCACGTGGAATGTACTTTCTCTTGGCGAGGATGATGAAATTGTGCCGATTTTGGAGGATGTGGAGATAGTCGAGCCTCTTTTACCACCACCCGATGCCCTATGTCTACTTGAACAAGAGGTGGTGGAAGAGGTAGTGGTAGATGCGTTGGATCCTACTCTCTCATGCCCGACTATGACTACTACTAAAGTTGATAAAGAGTAGATGGCGGTCGGGGAGACGAAGGAGTACGTCGACCCATTTTGCGACGATCAAGTTTTGGTGGTCGACTACTCACTCTTCCGACCTCCGAAGCAAGCCCGTGCTTTTGTTGTTTTGATCTTCCGGCTTGCCCGACTTGCTCACCTTGGTGATTTGTCACCCGGTGTGTCTACTAGAGAACACCAAAACGTGGCATGATCGCCACCTCTTCTTGGATCCCGGATAGCGTCACTTGTATAAATTGTCGAGCTATAGACGTTAATGTAGCGCTTATTGGAAGGCAACCCAATTTCAAGAAATAAAAAATAAATAAAAAAGAAAAGAAGAAGAATATAAAAAAAAAATAGATATTTTGAAAACCCCAAAAATTTTTCGCTTTTTGTATATAACTTATTTTTGCAACCCCTCATTTGTTCATTTCTTGTAGATAGCTTGTCGGCTCCCGGAGATGACTATGCACGACCACGTCATCACAAGCTCGAGAATAGGGGCATTTTATTTCCCTTACACTTTTTACCGCTTTCTAGCTTTATTTGCAATGTGGAAATTGCCAGGTTTTAAGTGTGGGGTGGTGGTTAGAGTTCGCCTTAGGTTTTTAAGTTGTTTGTATACTTGCTTGTGATAATTCGAGTAGTGTGTGTGTTATTCTTGCTTGGAACCTTGGCGAATTGACGTGGTTTTGATGATTTGGTTAGGAAGTTTAGATTGTCGATCGAATATAGTGGACTTAGGTAGCTTAACTTGTTAGAAACTTTGTTCAGCTTTAGCTTCGTGCTATCCTTGAGCTCAATTTAGAACTAGTGCCTCAACTAGCCTCGTCATCGAACACTCTCTATAGGATTTTTTTTTTGTATTTTGGAGTCCTCAATTGCTCCATGTGTTCGATCGAAAAATATTGTAAGTTGCTTGTAGCAACGATCGGAGTAGTTTACCCTTTTTCTAAAAAAAAGAGAAAAAACGTAATAAAAGAAAGAAAACAAAAAACTAATATGATGATGAATAAACAAGGATCGTTATAAATCCTTGAAGTTACTAAGCAGTAAACGTGAAACACTTGCACATTTCTCTTTTTTATTTTTAGATTTTGTTTGTCAAAGAGAGTTGTAGATGATTGGGGCTAGTAGGGAGCCAATTAACGATTCAAGCGTGGATAGACCTTAGCCAGGGCAAGGACGAGGGGACCGACTTGGAGGGTTACCTATTATTTTTAGGTTCCGGAAGTTGATCTAAACTTTTCTTGTCGACGAATTTTTGTCGTCGCTTTTAATCAAGCTAACGAGCATTGTAGCATGCGACGTATCGAATTAGGTTTTTGTGCATTAGTTAGGATCATCCGAGGTTAGTTTTGTAAATCTAGGTTTAATTTTTCTTGAGGACAAGCAATCATTCTAAGTGTGGGGTGGTTGATTTGCACATTTTTGTACGTGTTTTTGTTAACTTTTTGTGTCGTGTTTACATGTGTTTCATTTGCATTGATGGGAATTAGAAGTCTATTAGGCCTTATTTTGTAGTTTTAGATTTTTGTATCATTCGCGCGGTTTTTATTATTTTTTTGTAGCTTTTCACTCGTTTTCATACTTTTGGCCGTAGGATGATCAAGCGTAGCCCGTGCACATTTAAGGGCACCCCACTCGACTCGGATTGGAACTGACAAGAAAGGAATATAGCACAAACGAGGAGCGACAACCGGTGAACGTGGGAGCGGGAATGAGAACGAGAAACCGAGCCGGGAGCAGCCATGCTAGTCGATCGACTGAACAAGCTATTGTACATTAGTTTAAGTAAGATTAACAAGAGATTAAATAAATACACCGATCGCCGATTACATCTATCCTCGATAGACACGACTTGGGAAAACCTTACTGCTCTACAATCGACTCCGTACTATTGCGGAGACGATTTCTTAGAGTGCTAAGAAATCTTCGATCACTAAACACTAGCGTTTGTAGTGTATGTGGTCCATGTTCAAAAGTTAAACAAACTCGTGTTCCTCTCCAAGAAAATTGAAACCATCACTTCTCCTTGTTTTGAACTTGTTCAAATTGATGTCATGGGCCCAATAAATGTTGAGAGTATTTTTGGCAACGAATACTCATTTGTTCTAGTTTTTGATTTCTTTCGCTTATATAACTTGAAAGTTACTAGGGTCTTACATGATCATGGTGGATAACCTGAAAACATGTCATTTACATCCTTTTGTGATTTGAAAAGTATTTCTCATGAATTTTGGTACCCAAAACTACTCAACAAAACATGGTTATTGAAAGAAAAAATAGAACTGTTCAATAACTTTCACAAGTTATACTACGTTTTAAGAATCTTGCAAAACATTTTTGGGCTGAAGCTCTTCATGATGCTTGTCATATTTTCAGCCATGTGTACATAAGAACCGGTACTGTCTCAACTTCAAATGAAATCCTATTAGGAAAAAAACCAAACCTCAAGTAATTTCATGTTTTTTGTTGCATTTGTCATGTACTGAATGATAAAGATACTCTTGCTAAGTTTGATTCTATGAGTGACATGTGTTTGTTTTTGGGCGATTCTTCAAATAGTCATGCATATCGAGTATTTAATTTACGTACAAGATAATTTTTGAAAACTATATATGTTGTTTTTTGACGATCATTCAGATCTAAATTGAAAAGAGTACGGAAGATGAAATCTTAGATCTAATAGAAGTACCCTTTACTTCTATAATTGCCCAATATGTAGGATGGTGTCGATTCTACAGATATGTCTTCAACTGATATGATCAATGATTGACTACAGATGTGACAATAGATGTGCCAGCATCCACGATGACATCAAATCATGTCGGAGCTGAAACTGATTTTGAGGATGATGTTATTCCACAACATGATGACGGGTCAGTATCAACCCGGACTAAAGATATCCCAAGCATAATTCAGAAATAACATCCTATATCTCAAGTCATTGGTATAGATAGTAGAGGTACTCGAAAGAAGATCAACTTCAAAGAAATAGTAGGGTTGGCACGTATATCAATACAATGTCCTATGGTAAGAACAAACAGTTTTGTGTCTTCTTTTGAACCTAATAAGGTTAGTGAATCCTTAAAAGATAAAATTTGGATTATGGCTATGCAAGATGATCTTGATCAATTTACTAAAAATGATGTTTGGTACTTGGTTATTGATCCCAAATATGAGAGTGTCTTTGGTACAAAAATGATTTTCAAAAACAAAACTGATGAGTAAGGCAATATTGTTCACAACAAGGCTCGTTTAGTTGCTTAAGGCTACATCAAGTTCAGAGGATATGATGAAACCATTACCTCTGTAGCTAGAATTGAAGAAATTCACTTGTTTCTTGCATTAACTTGTCATCTTGATATTAAACTTCACCAAATGCAAGTCAAAACTGTCTTCTTAAATGACATCCTTAATGAGGAAGTGTATGTTGCATAACCTCAATGTTTCGAAGATCCTTATAAGCCTGACCATGTGTACAAGTTTAAAAAGGTCCCTCTATGGTCTTAAACAAGATCCTCAAGCTTGGTATGAGCTATTGACTAAACATTTTCTTAAAATTTATTTTAAACGAGGTGAAGTTGACAAAACTCTTTTTATTAAAAATGATGATAAAAAAACTATTATCACTTAAATTTACTTGGATGATATTATTTTTGTATCTTCTTCTGAAAAACTAACCAAATTTCTTGTAGATTCCATGGCTTCCACATCTGAAATGAGCATTGTTGGTGAGTTAAGTTATTTTTTGGGCTTAGAAATTAAGCAAATGCATGATGGTAGTTTTATCTCTCAAATCAAGTATGCTCGTAACTTACTAGAACGTTTTAGTTTACATGAAAAATCACATGGGGTCAAGCTAATGATGAAGCTGAAGGTGTAGATCATATGTTATATACAAGTAGGGAGTTTATTTTAACTATTAGTCATTCTAATATTATGTATAGTGTTAGTGTTTTTGTTTGTTACCAACCCTAAGATCACTCATTTAAAAGTTGTTAAGTGTATCATTCAGTACATAGGTTGTACAACTGATATAAGAATTTGGTATACAAAAGTCACGAATGCTGTTGTTGTTTGATTTAGTGACTTTGGATGGGCTGGTGATGTTACTGATAGAAAAAGTACAATGGGTGCGTATTTTTATCTTGGGGATAATTTAGTCTCTTAGTTTATTCGTAAGAAAAATTGTGTGCCACTTTAAACAGCTGAATCTGAATATGTGGTTGTAGGACGTTGTTATTCTCAATTGTTAGATGAATTAAAGGATTAAGACCATGTTTTACACAATGACACTCTTACTCTCTTATGTGATAACCTAGTGCGATTGACATTACAAGGAATCCAATTCAACATTCTCGTACAAAACACATTGACATTCGACATCAATTCATATGAGATTTGGTTGAGAAAGACACTATTCATAAGGAGTATGTCAACATTGAAAACAGCTTGTAGACATTTTTACCAATGCATTAGATAATGAGAGATTTTTCTCTTTGAGAAGATCTCTCAATATGTGCTCTATTTGAATGTGAGTCTGCATGTCGCGGTATTTTCCCTCACATCTGCCGTAATACTGTATATTATTTATTTTTTTAAATTACTTCTTTTCTTATTAAGTTGTTAGACATACCTTGTATCGAGTCTCAGCTGTTGTCGGTTCCTTCCTAAAGTTGTGTTGGTAAAAAGGATTGGAAGTTTTGATGACAGAATGTGGGTTTTTTATTGCAGAAATATGAATTTCTCCTAGATTACGCAAAATAAATATCGTGTCTAATGCAGGAAGTCCTGATCCATACTTAAAAGGGTAAAATGTTCATTTGTTGCATAAAGAGGAGGCATTACATCTCTCTAGATACAATATACCAAATACGCTTAACAACTTCGAATGTTAACTCATTATCTGGGTAAAGAATTTATAATTCATTGACTTTGTGGATAGACTCCATCCCAAATGCCTTCACATTCGGGACAACATCTGCACCAGCTATTTATATATATATATATATATATATATATATATATATATATATATATATATATGTAAAATTTCTCCTTTACATATTTTAGACATAAAATCTCCATGGAAATGCATCACTTTGTATTAGTTGGCTTCTTGTTGATCTTTAGTTCGCACATACAAAGTGTGGGTGGGGATTTCTTTACCGTTTTGGATATTTGATGGTGTTGAATCTTTGTGTAGGGTTATACACGAGAGTGCTGGTTTGGAAGGTAAAATCTTGTCTTAATCTAGATTTTTCATATACTTTTGTATTGTGGATTCAAGGTAGGATATTTTTCCTTAATAAGATTGTGGTTACCCTATTTAAAGAGATTTTTAACCTAGATTGTGTTGCCTTTATTAGATTTCAACTAAAATTAAATTCTTCTTGGTTTTGTGCACTTGTGTTAGTCTTGGATTTCTTTTGTTTACACAAACACACACACACACACACACAACACACACACACACACACACATATATATATATATATATATATATATATATATATATATATATATATATATATATATATATATATATATATTCATGCTTCTCGTCCTCACACCACATGCTTACTTAAAATTTTCAATTTTTTGTGTGTAATTTTGCTCTCTTCTCTCTCCTACCTTTTAATTGTGTGACCTTTGATTTAACCCTATTTCTTATAATCATGGATCATATTTTATCAAGTATCAAATCAATTTATAATATTATAGGAAAGTGATCTTCTTCTCCTTCATCGGACGCTGACCCACATAGCACCACCGCCACGCCTGAAACCTCGATATTCCCTCCGTCATCTTCCATGGCTGATCCCTGCGCTATAGTTTCTATCATACTGGATGCACTGGTTGATAAGATAGAATATAGGGTTACATCATAACCTAAGGAATTGTTGCCTTCTGTTTCTATTCATTCACCATCTCTGGCGGCTCAATCATCACTGCCTATTGTTGATCCTCCTTCTTCGAACATGAGAATATCTCCACTCCTCCATAGTCTCTGACTCTCTCGCCACCTCATGTCACTACCATCGCCATTGTTCAAGTTTCAAATCTACTAATCCTTTTGTAGTTTTTTTCTTTGTGATAAAGGAAACAAGATTGATGTTGAAAATCCTCCAAATTTTGAGATTATCTGCGAATCTCTCAAGTAGAACTATACTCCATCTTCACACAAGTCTAAATGTCTCTGAGGCTATGCATTCGATGATTTTGAGTCCCCTAAATCTGCTATTGGCGTCTGTTATAAGAAAAGTCTAAGAATTTGAAGAAAAGAAATCTGGTAGGGTTTCAAAGAAAGAGGGAGATGTCGTTGCCGATGTAATTACAGATGTTATGGCTGATGTTATTTGTATCCCAACCAAATCTGACTCGTCAAATGCTTCTCCTCTCGCTACCGATGTTCTTATTATTCTTACACCCACTAATCCTTCTTTGTGGTTCAGCACACTTATTCCTCCTCTACTCTGGTTTTCGATCCCCTTGATGATGATCTTGAACCTGCCATCCATGCACTTCCACATCTCTGTGAGGTCAAGAACATTATTGTTAGTCCTTGAAGTCCTCGGTTTATTACCGATATCTCTAGTAATGAGAACCTTTCGGTCGAGGATGATTCTGGGTCTCAGACGTCTACCAAAGATTTCATTAATGACTGTACAGGTGATGCATGTTAGTTCAATCATATTTTGGGGGATGCTGCTACGAATGTTGATATAGATGCTAATGCTGATGTGATCACCAATGCAATGACATCGGCACACATATTAGACTCTGACTATGATTTTGATAAATCTTTTTCTAACTTTTTTAATCTCAGGATGCCTATGATTGATCAAGGAGAATATAATATGAAATAGTTGTTTAAGCCTTGACACCTTTTGCACACAATCGATGTTGTGGTGTCTTTTATGTAATGGTGGTTTATGAGTTCTACTCTAACTTGAGTGCTGAGGTATGTGGCCCGACTTCTCTTAGTTACTGTTGAGTATTTGTGTGTAGCGTGATCTATAATTTCACTCCCTTATAGATTAATGCACTATTTGAGACTTCGAACTGTATCGAAGACTCTTTGTCGGCTAAATTTATTAGGATGGGACGGTATTTGATGAGTGACTTACGCACCAGGTGGCTACTTAATTTTTATCATCTCATTTGTTCACCCTCTTTAGAGTTTTGCACAAGGTTTGGTTTAGAAACTAAGCTTCACTGATGAATAACTCGAGGGTGACCAAACCTCATGCTCGTATCCTCTTTCAGCTTAGGACTAGAAAGCCTTTCAACATTGGTATTCATGCATTCAATGCGGTTATGTTCTTTGTCACAAATTCTTCGAATAAGTGGGATTTTCCATTCCCTAGTCTCTTTTTTGGGTGCTTGTTTCTCAAGGCCTCACCCCTCACGTTCCTCCAATTGGTAGTCTAGATTTCTTCACCATCGTCGCTCCTCTTTTGAACCCAAGAACCGACTTGTGGAGATTCTAGTGGTGTACACTATGAGTCCTCCAGCTCTACTCCCTCTACCATGATACCCTTGTTGTTGATTCTACCGCTGCTCCGAATGCTGTCGCGTATGCTGATCATATCTCTGTTGGCATTCCCGATTTTATGGTGCTTGCACCTAACACGACTGTCAATGTGTCTTGCTCATTTTACAGGACCAAGTGCAGTGTGCTATCAATGTTATTCCCAATTTATTTCTCTCTGCTCCTATTATCTCAACCTTCTTAGGGACTCCAGTCTTTTTGGCCAAACTGGGGGAGTAGTTATTGATGATGTTGGTGCAAAAACCAAGGTATTGCTGCTCCTAGTTAGGGTGTTCGAGATTCAGGGGGAGTTGATGCTTCAGTGGATGTCACTTCAAATGTTGCCACTTATGCAGCTACATAACATTAAGGGGAGATGGTCCATATTTGACTCCTTTACCCTCCAGGACTTGTGATGAAGATAATGATGAGATATAATTCAAAGTGGATGCTTCGGTGGATGTCACTTCAAATGTAGCTCAACAAATTCATGCACATATTCAAGTGGGGCACCATACAATCAAAATCTCAAAATTCCAATGAGACGGAGGTGAAAATCAACAAATCAAATCAATCAAGATGATCCTCCTATCAAGCGCTAATCCTGTTCGCTCCCCATGCTTTCGCCTCATCATAATTATCAAGTCAAGAACGGTAGTGCGGAGCTGCGGGCCTCAATTAAAAATAATAATAATAAAAATAAATAAATAAATGGGAGGACGAGATATTTGATCGTTACCAACAATGGATAGAGTCAAACCATCGAGTAGCGAGGGGGCACCATAGTATATTGTCGTGGTGTATATGAAAAGGGGTTGCCTAACTGCTGGGGTCACTTGAGTTAATACATGAAACGCTTGCGATTTCTAGAAATATAAGGATGTCTAGAGTCCGAATGAGTTCATTTGATCAATTCGAGTGACTTACTTATCTTATATTTATTTTGTGCTTTAATTCTATACTTGCTTGAGGACAAGCAAGGTTTAGGTTTGGGGGAATTTGATAGGTGATAGATTGTGCTTTATTTAATGGTTTAATTCCTATATTTTTATGTGCTTAATATTCTTATATATATTTATTTCTCGCATATTTATTGTTATGAGTAGTCGAGCACAAATTGTGTATTTTTCTCTTGTTTTGCAGTAATTAGGTGCTAAATTGGTGAATTAAAGATTTAAGGATGATGCATAAGAGTTGCACGAGGAAACGAGAGGCAAAACGAGTGAATTGGCAAAGAAAGGACGATTCTGGGCTATCTAGAAGGGTTATCGCTGGGATCAACCATTATAAGAAGCAGGGAACCGCTGGTAGCACCTCCAGTCAGGAAACCGTTATAGAAAGTACTGGAAACAGTTATGGAAAGTGCCTTAACCGACATAGAAGGGGCGGAAAACCTATTTTTTGTAGGAAACTTGTTTTCCAAGACATCTACACCTATAAATACCCCCCCATAATCCTACAAAAACGTCTACAACATAAATCCTAGGGTTTCTAGACCCCAAAAGGAGTCCAAAACACCCAACAACAAGGGAGATTGAAGATTGAAGATCCAAGACTCAAGATTCAAGATCTAAGCTCTCTTATCCCTTTCTATCTTAGAGTTATGTTTTATTTATTTATTTTTCTTCTTTTATTTCATGAACTCCATGAGTGAGTGATTGTTTATCTAGTCATAGGGATGTGGAAACCCTCGTGGGATTATGTTTTAATTAATTTATGCGTATTTATTTCGTTCTTCATATGAGATTGTTTGTGTTATTCTGTTTACTTTTCATGATTGTTAAATTCATGACATGATTGTTGAATTCTTGATTTGGATTGGCCACCTAGATTAGGGATTTGGTTGTCAATTGCTAGAAAGAGAGCTGCTTCCCATGTAATTGTCGTAGTTTCGATTTCTCTGAAGAAACTAATGGTTTCATGTCATTAGGGGTAACACAACATAGGTTGAATAAACCGAGCTTATGAGTTTATTGCTTATATTAACCTACTTGCCTGGTTCTTAATGCTGTTATTAGATTGAATCTAGAGAACTTATTCTAGGTTGTTCATTAATTAGAGTTAATTAAAGAGCTTATTTTAATTAAATACACTGTAAGAGCAAATTCGAGTAGCAGAGCTTATTGTTACTTAGGGTTTTTARTTTCATATGATGAGTGGATTATAATATTGCAATTGGTTAGATGAATCGATCGAGGGTGGAAACTGAACTAGGACTGGATGTTTTATTATTATTTATTTTCTTATTTATTTCATTTATGTGTTTTTAATTGTTTTCGTTAATTATTTAATAATTTAATTTTCTTAGATTAGTTAATATTCTTTAACCCTATTTTTTTAGTTTATTAAATTACAAGAAAATCACAAATTAATCCACACTCCTCGTGGGATCGACCCTTACTTGCCACTGCTACTAGTTAGTAGAGGAAAGTCGAGGACTTTTATAAATATTATTTTTGACGCTTCAACGACGAGCGGTCAGTACCTGGCTGAGATCCCATTGCTAACTAAACCAATGTTAGGTGAAGATTTAATACTTTACATATTTGTCGGAGAGGTCGTGGTGAGGTTAGTGTTAATCAGGGAAGAAGTTGGTGTCCAATAACCCATCTACTATATCAGCAGGATGATAAGGGGTGCTGAGTTGAACTATTCGGAGCTTGAAAAGGGTGGATTTTCATTGATCTACACGGCAAGGAAGCTTCGGTCTTACTTTTTGGGTCACAAGGTTAAGGTACATATCAATTTAGCTCTCAAACAGGTGTTGAGAAATCCAAATGTAATGTGGTGTACGAGCCAAGAACAACGATTAAAGCTCAAGTGTTGGCGGGCTTTCTATAAGAGATGGTGCGCTCAGCAGAGAGTGAAGCTGAACAAAAATCATGGTTGCTGCACATGGATGGATCGACTATGGCATCAGGAGTAGGGCTACGAGTTGTTCTAACTAGTTCGGAAGGGGAGACTCTGGATTTTGCGGTCAAGCTGTGGTTTAAAGCCTCCAATAATGAAGCTGAGTACAAGACATTATTGCAGGGTATTAAGATGGCGAGTGATTTGGGAGCAAGGCAAGTAAAGGCATACACTGATTCATAGTTGGTAGCTCGCCAGTATGGGTCTTTTAAAGCATGAGAAGGACGCATGCAGGAGTATTTAGGGAAGATTAAGGAAGGAGCAGCCTAATTCGAAGAATTCAGATTGGAACATCTATCGCGAGCTGATAATACTCGGGCGGATCAACTCGCCAAAATGGCAGGAACACTGGGCACTTGTAGCACAAGGACAGTTACTTTGATGGAGTTAACTCACAGTAGCTTGGAATAAGGAAAGGAGGTTATGGAGATAGATGAGCGAGAGGATTGGCGGACACCGATTCGGGAGATTCTCGATAAGGTGGTCGCCGGAAATATACAGTTATCAACTAAAGAAGCCTGGATAGGGGCACGATTTTGTTTGATGAATGGGTGTTTATATAAGAGGTCGCAATTTGGCCCATACTTGAAGTGCCCATCGCGAGAAGAAGGACTGGAAGTGTTACGTGAAATACATGAGGGATACTATGGAGATCACGCAAAGAGTAGGGCGTTGGTTGGGATGGCCTTGCGAATTGGATTTTTCTGGCTAGGAATGAAAGGGATGGCAAGCGAGCTCGTTATGACTTGTAAAAAGTGTCAGATGCACGCACCTATTATTCATGTGCCCGCATGGTGATGAGCTCGCCCTGCCCATTTGCACAATGCGATATCGATATTATGGGGCCACTGCCGAAGACGCCCTGCAAGAAGCTCCATTTGGTAATAGTGGTGGATTACCTTACAAAATGGGTGGAGGACGAGGCTGTGACCAACATAGCCGAGAAGACCATGATTGATTTTATCTTTAACATTATTTTTTTTGCAGGTATGGCGTGCCGTGAATATTAGTCTCGAAGAATGGTGGGCAATTCAATGGGCACATGATGCAAGGCCGGTGCAAGACAATGGGGATGAAATAACGATTGCTTCCGTATCACATCCCCAAGCTAATGGATGAGTTGAGGTCACTAACGAGATTATTGTGCAGGGAATTAAGCGGCGACTGAAAAAGGCAGGGGGACTTTGGCTTGAGGATATCTCTTCTGTTTTATGGGCTTATCGAACTACCCCGCGAACTACACAGGCGAATCACCTTTTAGTTTTGTTTATGTTATGGAAGTTGTCATTCCAGCAAAATAGTAGGAAGCTCGCGTCGACTAGAAACTTAAAACGAAGAAGAAAATGAGTGATTGGCTAGGGAAGCATTGGAAATGATTGATTAAATACGAGACAATGCCGCAGCACGCGTGGAAAGGTACAAATAAAATATTCAGGCGACCTATAACAAATGGGTGTAGTGAAGGTATTTTTAGGTCAGCGGTCTAGTCTGGAGACATGTCGATACAACATATACTACAAAGAAGCTGGATCCTAACTGGATAGGGCCGTTCAATGTTATCAAAGTGTTCAAAGAAGGTGCTTATGTGCTGGAAGACGAAGAGGGAAAGGCGTTACCAAGGAGCTGGAATAATTGCCATCTAAATAAATACTATTCCTAGCTCCTTATGCAATGGATAGAGGTCATACTTTCTATTATTATTATGGGCTGACACTTGTTTAGGTCAGTGATGGATTTGGTTTCTATTATTATGCACTATTTTGCAATCATGGGCTGAAGCTTGTTTAGACCAGCGATAAATAAAGGATGGATCTTTATGGTATCACAATGATTTATGGTTTTTATGGTTATGGGCTGACACTTTTATTAGGTCGGTGATGGTTTTATGGCTACGGTTTTTATGTTTATGGGCTGATGCTTTTATTAGGTCAGCGATGGTTTTATGGCTATGATCTTTGTGGTTATGGGCTGACGCTTTTATGAGGTCGGCAATGGTTTATGGTTTATGGTTATGGCTATAGGCTGACGCTTTCATTAGGTCAGTGATGGTTTATGGATGGATGGTTTTATGGTTATATTTTTGAAAAATATGTTTGATTAACATGTTCTTTGCGATCTTTGGCTATGTGTTTTCGAATATGTTTGATAAACTTATTTCTTGCTTGGTTGTTATGTGTCTAGGAGAATGTGTTTGATTAACATATTCTCTGTTGTTATATATAAAGCTTATGTGAATATGTTTGATTAATATGTTCCTTGGGATGTTTTGTTGGGTGTCTATATGGTTATATTTGATTGATATATTCTACGATTATTTGATTAAGTGTTGATGCGACCTAGTTGTTTTACCTTACTCGCATTATTTGAACATGGGGGACTGAGTAGTTTTTTTGGCCGCTTTTGATCTAATATGGTTCTTGTATACTATGGTTTTACCTGGTTTGATATATGGTAATTTCTTTCGACCACCTTATGTTAGGTAGGTGATGAATTTAGGCTGATTCTTGTATAAGTCGGCAGGTTTTATTTTGAATTGGCTAATTATGTCAGCAGACATATGGAGGTATAATGTCAAGTGGTTAAGGGTTATAAAGGATGCTTAAGTCATTATAATATGAGTTCGGTAAGTCTTATGGTGTTCCGACCTTATGGGGTAATTCTTGCTTAACACGTTTATGGTATTGGGCGATGCTTAAACGGATGTGTATATGATTGCGATATTTATATAGCTCTTATTTTATAGTTCATATGGATGCAGTTTTACGAATTGCAGGTTTTATGGATTAGCTTGATGGTTGATTTGTACTTTTTTGTACACTTTTTGTGTTACCTTTTTGTGTCGCATTCGCGTGTGTTTTGCTTGCATTTACGGGTTTTAGGAGTCATTTTGGCCTATTTCGTTAGTTTTAGGTTTTATAGCTTTTGTGCGGTTTTTAGTCGTTTTTCGTAAATTTTTACCCTTTTTCGTATTTTTGGCCGTAGGATGACCAAGCGGGTCTCGTGCACGCTCAGGGCATCTCTTTTGACTCGGATTAGAATGGGCAAAGCAAGGAAACACAGCGTGAATGAGGAGTGACAACCGGCGGACGATTAGAGCAAAACGAGAAATCCGAGCCAGAGCAGCCGACCCAGTCGATCGACAGGTGGGTCGACTGGAAGGGTGAAATCGACTGGAGTCCAGTAGGTTCGGAGATTTTGGGTGAAGCAGTCGATCAACTGACGCTTAGTCGATCGACTGAGATGCAGTCCAGCTCGAGATTTTATCCTGTTTTGATGATTTTGCCCCTGCGTTTTTGTATAAATAAGACCAACTCTCCAATCTTATCCAACAACCCTTCCTTGGTGGAATTTGGGGCTTGCTCCATTTCCTCCAAGCCTTTACTCTTGCTTTTCAAAACCCTAGCTTATAAACCCTAGTCTAGTGTAGTTTTAGTTAACTTAGTGGTTAATCTAGTTTAGCTTAGTTAGTTAGTTGTTAGTTAGTTGTTCTTAAGAAAGTGTTGGAGTGAGTGACACCTCCTTCATTTGTGGTGCTTGTAATTTGAAGATTTGAAGCTTCTGAGTTCAATGCACTTGGTAGTTTCCTTCCTCTTATCTTCTTGTGTTGTTATTGTTGATTGTTGTTATTGATGTTGTGTTGTTTTTTTTAGATTTAGTTTGTATTATTGTTTTTGGCATTGTTCTTCAATTTCTCACTTCTAGATTTTAGTTTGTTCTTGTTCTTGCCAAACTCCATTGTTGCATCTTCAAGCTTTTTACCCCATTTGTCCAAGCAAACCTTGGGTTTTCAAAAGCCAAATGGGTCTTTCTTCTTTGAGCAATTTGACTTCTCTTAAATTTAATGCTTTTTGACCAATTTCAATTTCAAAGCTTTTGAATTCCCTCCAATTTCCCCTTCAATGTGCAAGCCTTCATGTCATTAATTAATTACTCTCAAGAAAGCTTTAATTTGTATTGATGCAATTAGTTTAGAAAATAGGGGTTTAGGGTTTAGGTCGTTTAGAATCATTAATCGGAGCTTTTTGAGAATTGGGATTGACGACCTCAATACTTGATCGACATTTGGGATTGAAAACCCCGAATCGTAGATTAAGTGCTTGGCGAAAACCGATTAATCGTGGAGACGAACCGAACACCCTAAACCCTCATTTTCATTATTTTCATTAAAGTCTCCTTTTAAATTCAATTCAAAACTCAAATCCAAAACAATGACTTAATGCTTTCTTAGGAGTAGACTAGTGTAATTTTAGCTTAACAAGAGAATAATTAAAAAACACCGAATGCCAATAATATCTATCCTCGAGAGACACGACTCTGGAAAGCTTACCGTTCTACAATCGACTCCGTACTATTGTGGAGAAGATTTCTTAGAGTGATAAGAATTCTTCGATCAAATTTTGGCGCCGTTGCCGGGGATAGATTAAGATAAAAGGTGTTTTTAATTATTTCTCTTGTAATCTTAGTTAGTTAGTTATTTTAAATTTTAGTTTTACTTTCGATGCTCGCAATCCTTTGTTGAGTGTTGTGTTTGCAAGTTACTCATTCGGGGAGCCCGATGCCACCCGCCTACACTCACGAAGATCAAAAGATGCCTCCGCTGCTCGATTGATTCGGACGAGAATGGCAAACTACCGAGCTAGTTTGCCATACGATGACCCTTATATCCAAACTCCCAAATATCTAAACCCTTACATCCAAACTCCCGAGTATCCAAATCCGTACACCACTCCCCCAAGCTATCGGGTCCCCTCGACTTACGATGACCCGTATGCTTCGATTGGTGAAGAATGGGCCCCCTCTTTTGATTATTCCGGCCCAAGCCCTTCTTATTCTCCACCAATTTCGTATCCCCACAACCCGATCATGGATCCGTATGCACCGACTCGTGATTCTTATGATCCGGGTTTTGACGATCCATATGCTCAACTCGCCCCGCCTTCTTCTTACCCGAGCTTTGACTCGTATGCTCCCCAAATTCATGATTCATATTCTTGGAGCTACGACTTTTACGACCTACCCACCTCGAGTTCGTATACTCTGAACGACGACCCTTACACCTCACTTTTTCAAGATTCGTCTATGCCCCAACTCCCGGACTTTGAGCCTCTCTCATCCGAGCTCGTGGAGGTGATTCGACAATTGGATGAATGCCTTGCTCGCATGGAGACTCAAGTAGAGCAAATTGACAACAAAGTGGACGAGCTTAAAAGACCGTGTCTTGACGAGATGCCCATCTTTGATGTGGTGGATCCCACCGTTGTTGTTGGCAATGCAACTTTTGACGGTCTTTTGAAAGAGGTGTGCACGGAGGTGGAGATAGAGGGTGAGGAGAAAGGTTCGGAGATCGGCGTTACCCCTCTCGTGTTTTGTGAAGAAGTTGTAGAGGAACATGAGGGGGATTATTTTTGGGGTCTCCAACGGTACTTGGATTGTCGAGCTTACTTGCTTTTGGTGAGGATGATGAAGTTTTGCCGGTTTTGGAAGATGTGGAGTTAATTGAGCCTCTTTTGCCACCACCCGATGCTTTGTTGCTACTTGACCAAGTGGAGGTGGAAAAGGTAGTGGGGGATGTGTTGGATCCTACTCTCTCGTGCCCGACTACGACTACTTCTAAAGTCGAGAGAGAGGAGATTACGGTCGGGGAGACGAAGGAGTACGTCGACCCATTTTGGGATGATCACGTTTGGTTGGTCGACTACTCCCTCTTCCGACCCCCGAAGCAAGCCCACTCTTTTGTCGCCTTGACCTACCGGCTTTCTTGACTTGCCCGCCTTGGTGATCTTTGTCATCCGGTGTGTCTACTCGAGAACACCAAGGCGTGGCACGATCGCCACCTCTTCTTGGATCCCGGATAGCGTCATTTGTATAAACCGTCGAGCTATAGACGTTAAAGTAGCGCTTATTGGGAGGCAACCTAATTTTTTAAAAAAAAAGAGAAAAAAAAAAGAGAGAGAGAAAATCCAAAAAAAACAAAAATAGAAATTTCAAAAATCCAAAAAGATTTTCACTTTTTGTATATAAATTGTTCTTACAACCCCCCGTTTGTTCATTTCTTGTAGGTCACTTGCCTCGACTCCCGGAGAGGACTTATGCACGACCACGTCACCACAAGCTTGGAGATAGGGGTGTTCTTTTTTTCCTACACTTTTTACCGTTTTTCTTAACTTAATATGCAATGAGGACATTGCTAGGTTTTAAGTGTGGGGTGGTTAGGGTTCGCCTTAGGCTTTTAAATTGTTGCATGCTTGCTTGTGTTAATTTGAGTAACGTGTGTGTTATTTTTGCTTGGAACCTTGGCGAAGTGACGCGGTTTTGATGAATTTCTTAGGAGTTTAGATTTTCGATCGGATTCAGTGTACATAGGTAATTTGACTCGTTGGGAACTTTATTCGGCTTTAGCTTCGTGCTATCCTTGAGCTCATATAGAACTAGTGCCTCAACTAGCCTCGTCGTCGAACACCCTCAACTTTGTTCGGCTTTAGCTTCGTGCTATCCTTGAGCTCATATAGAACTAGTGCCTCAACTAGCCTCGTCGTCGAATACTCTCTATAGAATTTTATTTTGTATTTTGGAGTCGTCAATTGCTCCATGTGCTCGATCGAAAACATTGTAAGTTGCTAGTAGCAACGTACGATCAGAGTTATTGATTTCTCTTTGTATATCTCTTGTACTTAAGAACCTTATTTCCTTGGGTACCAAAAAAAAATAAAAGAGAAGAAAGAAAATAAGAAAAAGAAAAAGAAAAAAAATGATGATGAATAAACAAGGATAAGTTATAAATCCTTGTAGTTATTAAGTAATAAAACGTGCAACTCTTGAACGTTTCCTCTTTCTCCTTCTTTTTAGATTTTGTTTGTTAAAGAGAGTTGTAGACGATTGGGGCTAGTAGGGAGCCGATTAACGGTTCGACCGTGGATAGACCTTAGCCGGGGCAAGGATGAGGAGACCGACTTGGAGGGTTACCTAGTGCTTTTAGGTTTCGGGAGTCGATCTAAACTTTCTTTGCCAAAACATTTTTGTCGTCCTTTTAGCTGAGCTAACGAGCATTTTAGCATACAACGCCTCAAGTTAGATTTTTGTGCATTAGGTTAGGATCACACGGGGGTAGTTTAGTAATTCAAGATTAGTATTGCTTGAGGACAAGCAATCATTCTAAGTGTGGGATGGTTGATTTGTACTTTTTGTACACTTTTTTTGTTACCTTTTTGTGTCGCATTCGCGTGTGTTTTGCTTGTATTTACGGGTTTTAGGAGTCATTTTGGCCTATTTCGTTAGTTTTAGGTTTTCATAGCTTTTGTGCGGTTTTTAGTCATTTTTCGTACATTTTTACCCTTTTTCGTATTTTTGGCCGTAGGATGACCAAGCGGGTCTCGTGCACGCTCAGGGCATCTCTTTTGACTCGGATTGGAATGGGCAAAGCAAGGAAACATAGCGTGAACGAGGAGCGACAACCGGCGGACGATTAGAGCAAAACGAGAAAACCGAGCCGGAGCAGCCGAGCCAGTCGATCGACAGGTGGGTCGATTGGAAGGGTGAAATCAACTGGAGTCCAGTAGGTTCGGAGATTTTGGGCGAAGCAGTCAACCGACTGACGCTTAGTCGATCTACTTCTAGTCGATCGACTGCTCATCAGTCGATCGACTGAGATGCAATCCAGCTCGAGATTTTATCCCGTTTTGATGATTTCGCCCCTGCATTTTGTATAAATAAGACCAACTCTCCAACCTTATCCAACAACCCTTCCTTGGTGGAAATTGGGGCTTGCTCCATTTCCTCCAAGCCTTTACTCTTGCTTTTCAAAACCCTAGCTTATAAACCCTAGTCTAGTTTAGTTTTAGTTAGCTTAGTGGTTAATCTAGTTTATCTTAGTTAGTTAGTTGTTAGTTAGTTGTTCTTAAGCAAGTGTTGGAGTGAGTGACACCTCTTTCATTTGTGGTGCTTGTAATTTAAAGATTTGAAGCTTTTGAGTTCAATGCGATTGGTAGTTTCCTTCCTCTTATATCTTCTTGTGTTGTTATTGTTTATTGTTGTTATTGATGTTGTGTTATTGTTTTAGATTTAGTTTGTGTTGTTGTTCTTGGCATAGTTCTTCAATTTCTCACTTCTAGATTTTAGTTTGTTCTTGTTCTTGCCAAACTCCATTGTTGCATCTTCAAGATTTTTACCCCATTTGTCCAAGCAAACCTTGGGTTTTCAAAGCCAAGTGGGTCTTTCTTCTTTGAGCAATTTGACTTCTCTTAAATTTAATGTTTTTTGACCAATTTCAATTTCAAAGCTTTTGAATTCCCTCCAATTTCCCTTCAATGTGCAAGCCTTCATGTCATTAATTAATTACTCTCAAGCAAGCTTTAATTTGTATTGATGCAATTAGTTTAGAAATTACGGGTTTAGGGTTTAGGTTCGTTTAGAACCATTAATCGGAGCTTGTCGAGAATTGGGATTGACGACCTCAATACTTGATCGACATTTGGGATTGACAACCCCGAATCGTGGATTAAGTGCTCGGCAAAAACCGATTAATCGTGGAGACGAACCGAACACCCTAAACCCTCATTTTCATTATTTTCATTAAAGTCTCCTTTTAAATTCAATTCAAAACTCAAATCCAAAACAATGACTTAATGCTTTCTTAGGAGTAGATTAGTGTCATTTTAGCTTAACAAGAGAATAAGTAAAAAACACCAAACGCCGATAATATCTATCCTCGAGAGACACGACTCGGGAAATCTTACCGCTCTACAATCGACTTCGTACTATTTCGGAGAAGATTTCTTAGAGTGCTAAGAATTCTTCGATCAATGGTATTAACGCTGAAGGATGCGTGAGGTAAGTTTTTATAAAACACAAAACATTCAGGGCGAATTAAAGATTATTTGATACTGGAAGTTAAAGCTTTATTAAATTGAGGAGGTTGAATTACAAAATATGCGATGAGAAAATTACATTAAGGGGCAGAAGGGGGGACCAAGTCGTCTAGAGGGATTTCGAGCTCAGCACCAAGCCCGACCTTCATTATGACCTGAGTTGTACATGGGGTCAACCAGGTAGCTTTAAGACGATAGTTGACGTTGCCGCGCCAGAAATAGAAAGGAGGTAGATCAGGCTCAAACTTTTTTTCATCCAGCTCGAAGTTAATCTCTGCAATCTGGAAATGACATTTGACTCGCTCAAGGGTGGTCCTAAAGTACAGCTTCGCCCCTTGTCCCACCTTCTGCAAGAAGGCCGTTGTGTGATGGTAGGTCATGAGCAGACTGTTTCTATAAGCCTCAATGAAGTGTTGTCCCACTTCTCTCTTCAGGAACATTCGACGACCTTCCCAAACTCCTTCTTCAACCCCTGCCTACGAGCAACGATCACCTTTTTTTTCTTTTTCCTTCTACTTTCAAGTAATAGCCCTTCCAACTCTATTTGACGCTTTATGAGTGTTGGGGATCGGTGTTACCGTCGCGCAGCGGAAAACAAAAATTTTTTAATAAAAGTAATTTGAATCGAATTCAATTGACGACGGTCCATTTTAATTTTATAATCAATTAATTCAAACAATGTTTTAATTGCTTTTAATAAATARAAACAATTTGATTTTCTCAAAATCAAACGAGCATGATATGTTTCTATTAATTACATATATATAACAATTATATATATTTATATATATTAATATATTAAAACATATATATATAACAATTATATATATATATATATTAATATATTAATCATATATTTAATATTATATATTATATATACATTTCACAAACATATATATAACAAGTATCCTGCATGCATTTCATATCTAATATATATTATGCATGCATCAACTAATATACACATGTTTATATTAACATCATCACAGCCACTCACGGCACAACGGCGACGGGGTCCTCGGTTGCGCCGGGATGCGGTAACGACGGCGTGGCAAGCACTCCGGCTTGGCGGCGACAGCAGCAGCGGTTTCCGGCGCGTAGCAACAGCACTCGGCTGCGGCGTTTAGGTCTGGCGACGAGGCGCTGTCGAGGAGGTGCAGGAGGCGGCTCGGCTGAAAATCCGACGATCTTCACGTCGTTACAGCGGCATCGGGCTCACGGCAACAATGACGGCGGCGAATCGGGAGCGATCGAAATCGATCCAGGGCTGTTACTTTCGGCCGTTCTGACGAGTTGGCAGCGGCAATAGCGCGACGTCGGCGAAGAGCGACGCGGCTCCGGTGAATCGGTGTCACACACCGTATTACCCGACTTCCTTACGAYGGAGCACTAGATCCGTCGAAGGATTGAGAACGACGGAAACGAGAAAACGAGGACCGAACGATTCGGTGACGGCGGCCGACGGCTGTTGGACGATGGGGTTAGGGTTCTCCGAAAAACTAATTTTGCCGTCTCTTTTTTTTTCGTTTGTTGTTGGTTCTCTGTTTTTAAAAAAAAACGAATGCCTTCTTTTTCTTTTTAATCAAGTTTTGTTTTATTTTTATTTTTATTAATTATAATCAAGCCCAACTCCTTAATGGGCTTGAAAAGGAAAAAGCCCAATTCTAAAAACAAAACTCAAACCTTTTAATTATATAAAGTGGGCTGGCCCAAAAATTAAAAACCAAGCTTTTTAATTAAAGTACAAGACTGGCCCATTAACAATAAAGGGCTCATTGGGCCGACCCGATTTTAAATCAAAAACCCATTTGGAATTAAAACATTTCTCACAAACGATAATTCTGAAAAATATAAAAATTATATTTTCGCGTCCAGAATAAAATTCTCGTATTTTTCTCAATTCATAATCACAATTACGAACCTTAGATTCAATCATATTGACATCTAACTTTGCTAAAATTAACAATTAATTTCTAACTATCATTTTCAATAATCAGGAAATACGTGGTGTGACCCTCAATGGATCAGGTGTAAGCTAGCCGTGGGTTCACAACACATTGTGATTCGAACAACAAATTGTTCTTATATGAACTCGTCCCTTAGAGACCCTGATTAAATAAAACTCATTTTACTTAATCACTGGTCAAACCAGAACCCAACGAATTATGAGAGGCGCCTAGCAACAACGCATCATAATTCCCTAGATACAAATGAAGTGCCTGCAAGAAYCTTGTGATATAGCTTATATGTACAGTACGATCCCTTCGCGATCTATGTCCCGATTGAACAAGAGGTATTGGTTCATCGAGACCTCTTTCTAGTTCAATAACTGTGTGTACGTTGTAGGTTCAAG
>BMAC01000951.1:503507-527279 GCA_014905375.1 Phtheirospermum japonicum
TTGATAAATCCTCGGAGTCTCTGGCCAGAGCTGATAGTGGGGTGTGTTTAGAGAAATGTGTTTCTCTAAGTCACACACGAACGGATTATGTGACCGATGAGACGCGGTCCACATACACTAAGTACTAGTCTTAACGGGAAAGGCATGTATCCTCATTATGGCGTAACCCTTTGACTAGGAACAAGTTCGACGAGTTACATTACGTGCTGGATTATCTCATGGTTCTGCTAGACCAATCCACCGTAATAGAGTAACTTCATCAGGACCATACCTATGCAACTAGCATGGGATAAAAGATATGGAATGCCAATATACATAAAAGATATTATTACGAATAAAAGCCGATTGTATTATTAGAGAATGGTCAGACCACAACCACAAGTTGGCTTGTTGGTCACCTTATTCTAACAATGAGCTGGGCGATCTCGGACTTCATCGCCTCTAGTTGGGCGACCTCAGATTTTATTGTCTCCATTTGAAACTTTGAGACATCTATCTCTTCCCCTTGGGTCGCTATCTGGCAACGAGCTTTATCTAATTTCACTTGTGTCAACGACAATTCCTCAGTCTTTCTGCACGCCTTTTTCCATTTGTTTGTTGACTCCCCTTCAGAGTTCGCAGCCAGTAGATGGCTGGATAACGAGGCCATCAAAGGTTGTAGCTGTATCATGAGAAATAATAAGAATAAGTTGTGAGTTGAAAATACACTGAACATATGATTAACAGGATGGGATTTTGAAGGACAAGTTACCCGAGCAAAGTACAGTGATGTTTGGGCCACCTGGTCAGCTATGTTCAGGGTCACCAGATACTCTTTATCCGAGATCAACACTTAATTTTGGAAGAAGGGCTGGACCTGGTCTGCGTCGTCGCACTGCAGAAGGCCTTTGTTCAAGTTTGGGGAGCCCAAGCTAGATGCTCCCTGGACACGGTGACATATTGGATCAAGGAGATGCAGGTTGTGCCCGAGCTCAGCCGTGGATAATTTGTTTCCTCTTTATTTTAAGCGGTGAGGAACCATCTGTAAAACGGACTAAGAGCGATAACTTTTCGGCTAATGGCGTCGCAACCCATTTAACCCGAGGCTGATTCGATCAAAGAGAGGTATAAAATTATAGATACGTTTTAAAATTGACAGAAGTAATTTTCGCCCGATATGGTCGTAATGGACTACTCTCATTTTTAGAGAATAAAATATAAAAAAAAATTATAGTACCTGATATGCTTATCTCGTGTACACTAGTTAGAGTACTTTAAAATTTCTCCCTTTTTTTATTGATAATAAACTATAATTCTAGTACATTCGGGAACTGAAAAGTCCACAGTCCATCAAGGAAAACAGAAAAAAACGGACAACGGAGAATCAATCAAACAAATTGACCTAGATATTTAGGAAAAAAGGGGATACAATCTCAACCCGATCAACATAACACAACGACATCAAAATAACACAAAATAAAAGCACAACACAACCTACAACATAACAACAAAGTCAAATCAAAGATGCGCCTCCAAAACAAGCAATGTACTTGCCATCGAGTGGAGACATAGTAACCATCCACACCAACTGCGGAAATAGCCGAAACACAACCTCAACCCCAATACCTTCAATACGGGCACGGAAACACAAAACACCAACAAACACAGTGCACGAGTTACTACCACGCACTGTCGTACAAAAATAATCATATCGACTTATAGATTTCTCCCCTCACAGGACCAACACAATAACCCGGGTATGCATTACTACCATGTACTATACAATAAAATAAATTTATTGAACCAACTAGATTTTGCCCCTCGTCGGCCACGACAACTAAACAACGACTAGAAAACCAACCGGGTTCAAGCATAACCACATACTTTAAAAAAAAGCAGTTGCCTCGTCTACGAGTTATGTTCAACACCCAACCAACACAAGCACAAACAGAATACAAGCAGAAAAAGTAGAGAAAATAAACAAAAACATATAAAACTAACATAAAACTAAATGGATAAGAGAGAGAGAGAGAGACTAACCTCCTCCTTTTTTAAATAAATTGTGGTGCTCTTATTAAAAAAGAATAAAAATAGTCCGAATGCATAACAATTCGAGGAAATGAAAAAATAATAATAATAGCGCTTCATAAGAAATCCCCGCTTAAGAGAACTCTTTGAAGAGATGCGTAATGGAGTGGAATCTTCCTCCTCAGCAATATCCGCCCAAAATTATCTAGAGGCGATACTCATAAGGTGAAGGGTAGGAGAGGAGTTTGTATCATCAATAATGAAAGAAGTATAAGACTCCTGTTGTACTATTTTAATTTTATCTTGTAATTCTTGAGTACATTGATCAAAGGCAGTTTTATGAAAAAGTGGGGTGCAATGTTGGCTGCCGATATCCGAATTATCCACTATAATTCCTTCTTCAGGTGCAAGATATTCTTTTGTGAAATGTTGCGGCGATTTAGAAACTTTATCCGAGAACCACGTCCACCTTATCAACATGGCCCGTGCTCGAAGATGTTATTGACGCGGAAGGTGGCAGAGGTTCCTCATAAAGCACAAGCTGACGAGAAGTGTCACAAACACTTTCAACCGACCTGTAAACGGTCGAAAGGTTCTCCCCGCAAAGCTGCACAGGATGTTTCTCATCATGGTCCGAACCAAGGGTTATGAAAGACTGTGGCACTAGACGAGAGGCTCCATCATCGGTTCGGTCAGTCCTAGGATCATATAGCTGGTTCAATAACAGAGTTATCGGATGCCACATGATCTGAGGGGACCACAGACTGGTGGCTCACCACGGTCGTGTTATGAAGCGTAGAATCAACCAAATTCATGCAATCATCATTCTTCAAAACGTCAAAATCATTCGAAGTCAATAACGTATTTGAAGTATAAATAGAGGGTTTAGAGGCACTATTTGCGTGCCTGGTGTCTAGAGTTGAACAAAACTCTCTTCTTTGCCATTCTTGGCGATCATTGGAAACCAAGCATCGACAAGATCTTTTTGTAAAATTGACTTTTTACCAAGTGTCAGTGGGGACGCTATGGTCGACCCGAGGCTTCTAAGAGGGGCACTCTCCAACTGAATGGCCAACATTCTTATAAGTTGAGCAGTACGTAGGCGAATTTTTCTAACCAATAGAAACATACCCACAATAACCTACTCGCTCAATCATAACCGTTTCCTGCCACTCATCATTAAGATTCAATTCCACAAGAACATGCAAAAAGTACTCAACTGATCCGTTAATAGAACGATAATCGATTTCAATCGGGGACCCAACCACATTAACGATATTCAAAATAAACGATCAATCCCAATATTCAATAGGAAGTTCATAAATGCGCATCCAAACTTGAGGCGTAGTCGAGGATACCTTATATGGATTGAAGTCCGGAGTCCATGGAGAGAGCCGAAATGTGGCCGAGCCAATCCTCCACGAGGGTTTCACAAACGCTCAGGCCCTATCTTCGATATCAAAAAACCATATGTTAAAAAAACCTTTGCCGAGAGGGACGAATTTCCAAGATGCTTTCGTTTTCCAAGCATCACGTAATAGGGAATTAAGGTTTTCGAGCGAGAGCGGTTTCGATCCCTTCGCTTGAATTAATCATCCGATAAGAGATCCACGTAGGCCGAAAACACGATTTCGATAAACCTTTTCATTGATGGTAACCGAAAAGAATTCACCCTTCTTCAACGAAGGGGAGAATGAAACTATGTCAGTCGTTATTTGGGAGAGAGGTGTTGCATTAGGGGGTTTAACGGTCGAAGGTTAAACTGATTGCGAGGTCGTTTATGCCGCAGCGGCATCCAGCGTGTCGTACGGCTGTTGAAAAACTGAACCTGGAGTATCGGTGGTGATCATGCCATAAGGTTGCTGAAAGACTGAGCCTAGAGCTGAATGCAATGCTGGAATTTGCACTGGACTGGTGCCATCGGGGTACGAGAGGTTAAGAGCCAGCAACCAATTCGACGGAGCCTAGGAAGGCAGCAAGGCAGGGGTGCTGCGGGCAAATTGGCCGGAGACGATGCAGCCGTAGTTGTACCTGACTATGAGGTCCTCCAATAGCGGAGGTTGCCAGAGGCGATGATCTAAAAATAATCCAAGCCATTCTCGGTCAGTGGAGGTGGGCAGAGACCGGAGTGCGGCAGTGTAAAACTGCTAGGGTTTGGTGTGAAAGTAAATTGCGGACCCAGATTCATGAAGGACGAATAATACATGGATCTGACAACTAACGGAGCGATCCAACCAGATGGTGGGGGGCGCTCAATCCTGACGGGAGCAGTGCGGTCAAAACAGACAGCGGCGATGGCTGCGAAAAGTTTGCCATCGAGCTATGCGTAACCGGCCATGGCAGCGATGAGATGGAAGATTTCTTGGGCGACGGGTGTTGAGAACGGAGGAGATGGAAGGGGATCTTCGCCATTTTCTCATTGTGCGTGTATGAAAAGGACTTAAAAATATATGTCATGAACCCAAGATTTAACATCTTGATGAGTAGCTGAATGCCCCCATGTATTTTGGTCGGGTATATGGCAGGCTGGGCCCTTTTAAGTACCAAAATTTGACTCGGGAATTTTAACAAATACATTCGGTGCACCTTCTTGCACCTTTGCTTTTGAAGACATGGGCTCCTTCTCTTCCGGCTCAAGAGAATCACAACATCCTTCAAAGGGTTAGCCAAAAGTACTTGGTTTGAATCGATAGAAATACACAGTTAAAATCATTTGGTCGTTGATTCCGAAGATGCCCAGATCTCTGGTACGCACACCGATGCGATTTATTTATCGTCTTTCATTCAGTGGTGCCCAACAAACATATATATAATTCAGTTTGAGGCCGCCACCGACCCAGATGCCAACGACCTTGTCAGACCCTACTCCAACCACACCCTTTGAATGGAAAAGCCACCGATCCACCACCAACTACTCGACACGCCCATCACCCAAGTAGCGCTAAAAGCTAGGTTTACGAGATTCGTGGGTTTTGAGGCTAGGAAGTTGATGGTAGAAGGCATTCCAGATGAACCCCTCAAATCATACCAATAAGAGTGGAATCGGAAATTGGGAAGAGATGTCCAGCAGTTGTAGCCGCCAGACCCGATTTGGGGGTGGAGGGAGAGATTGACGAAGAGGAGTGAGAACCTAAAAAATTGTCTTTAGAGAGAGAATGGAGAGAGTTCTATTTTTTTTTGGAGCAGATAGAATATTTTTTTAAGGTGAAAAGGTGGGATCGGGTGCACAATGCATTGATCACAAATTGTGTAGATTATTATCTTATACTCTCAACGTCCCAATATGATAATACTGTAGTTGACTTCACACAAATTAAGAAATGAGTAATTTATATATCTAAGTTATTAATTTAGTTAATATTTTTGAATTAATTAACGTCAATTAATACTCCTAAAATTCAGTGTTGAAATTGGTATATTTAACATTGGAATATTAAGATTTTGCATTACGATCATCAATATTCAATTTACCATTGGAAAAATTAGTATTTTAAAAATATTACGTGTGTGTGAAAATAAAAAATTAATGATATGTTAAATATGATAATTGAACTATTTTTGTGAGATGAATGAAAATTGAATATTGGATTATCTTTGTTGGACGAAAGGAGTATAACTTTATCGTTAAATAAGTATATCTTCATAAATCATAAAAATAGTTCTCATTTAAATTATATTATGATATAAGATGGTTCTATTGTAAAACATATTCCAAAAAGATTAATTATAAGGTTGGGATGGTTATCCCACTTTCATCTACCGGTAATAGACGCAAGATAACTCCCCGTTCAGTTTAACAGAATAATTGAAGGATTAGCTATCCAACAACAATCTCAAGTTATACACTTTGGGGTTTTATCATGGGCTTTGTTCGTTGAAAGTAAATAAATGGGATGAGCTATCCAGTTAGGCCGCGTTCACTTTGGGTGATGGGACAGGATATAGGGGGATATCACGGAATATCCCATGTTCACTTTGGCGGACGTTGGCTCGGGAAGAAAAATCCCGGTTGGCTATATCCCATGAAATGAGTATTCTTCTGTCCCATTTCCGATCCTTGGATGACCAGTCACGCTTGTAATCCCACTTGTGCAATGACCTAAATACCCCACAGTTGTCACGTAGAAGGACCGAACTGCCCTCACATCCAAAGATATTCACGATGCCACCACCATAAATACTCGAACCCTAATTCTGCCAAGACGTCGCAATCCACTGGAACTTAAACTTCCCGACTCGTCTGCTCTCACAACTGACCGGCGACACGACCGTTAGGGTTTCAACATGCTCAAAGGGGCCCAGGTAATTGCGTAACCTTGAACCTTCATTTGAACTCAGAAGTTCAACAGTCCGATCGATCTCACGAGATAAGCGTATACATGAGCCGCCTGTGCCCAAGATCCAAATCAAGCTACTTCCTACGTAGCGGCAGTGCGTTGGAAGCCAAAGTCGTCTACTTGAGGGAAGAAATGTATCTCATGGATGCCGCCATTGGCCGCCCGCGAATCGCCACCCAGAGCTCGTCAAGCCTCCCCAAACCTCCGCTCCGGCCACCTTCTCGAGCCAGGTCGGTTTCCTCAACCATCGGACCGAGAGATCTTCCGGTGAAGACATATCAATCGTAATTAATTATTGGGTGGGTTCTCAAAAAAATATCAATCATTTTACTGTCTCAGTCTCATTCACCATCTATTATATAATTATCATCGATTGAAAACCAAAAAAATAAAAATGTCTTGTTTCAAATTGGGTCTGCCATTAATTCCATTTTTATTGCTTCTTTGTTTCTGTGAAGCAGAGCAGAAACTCATCACAAAAGAATGCGAGAATTTAGGTTTCACGGGCCTCGCTATTTGCTCCGATTGCCACACCTTCGCTGAATATATCAAAGATCAAGGTGCTTTGCGTGTTCATAGATCCTTTTTTTCTGTAACAAAGATTTGATTATTTTTTTTGGGTTCCACAGATACCAATTTATGTCTATCTTTTTTCCCCTCTTTTTTTTACGTGCCTCTTGTGTTGTCTTTTTTGATGATTTACATCTTTCGTAGTTGTTTTAGTTTGCAAGATTGAATGATTATCACTGCTATTAGAGTGACTGGATTTTTATTTTCTTCCACAAATTGGGCTTTAGAAATTCGAAATGGTTCCTTATTAATAGCCAAATAAAGGTTTACATCAGTACTTTAGATGCCTTTGTTTTATGTGGTTTTTTGTTTTTGTGTTTTTTGAGTTGTGTTAATTTGGGGTGAACTTATTTTATGCCAAATATATACTTTTTAATTTTATCTTGTTAGCACTGCAATTTGCTTTCCTCTTGAATGGATTTTATAATTTTGCTTTATTACAGTTTCATCAAGTTGAACTAGTTTGCGTTATCCTTTTGATTATTACAGATGTCTGAACAATAAGTGTGTGATGGTATGTCAGAATGGAAACTCTAGAATTATTTCGTATTATTTATTTCGATTATATATATTTGGTTTGCGAGAATTTAGTGTCGGCATGTTCACATTATGCTGTAAATGGAAAATTTTGAACTTGCCGTGCCATCTTCTTGTGGGTTGTTTGCTTTAACTTGTTGGGTTTCTGAAGATAATCCGGTGAAGAAATATCAATCTTAATTAATTATTAATTATTATGTGGGTTCTAAAAAAAATCAATCATTTTATGATTATTGTGTGGCCTTTGAATTTATTACTGATATCCGTGGTTAGCACACAGTTTATGATTCTAAATACAAATTATGCTACAGCTTATTGCACTGGGCTTTTTCTGGCTCGCCGTGTTCTGAAAACGCTCGAGATGGACACAGAGTACCAAAGCACTCAAGAGACTACTGGCGATGATTACTCTGTTGAACTAGGAGAGAGCCGAAGGCCTTTCTGTGCTCTACAAGTCTGTCAAGGATTTGGTTATGCTGTTGTTTGAGACCTCGCCGCTTACTTCTGGGTTCAGCCTTGATGACCACGTTTGGCAACAGGATTCATAGGATGTTGAAGCTTGGGCTGAGCATTACTGAGGATGCTGGTGGTGATGATGTGGACATGCCTTCGTTGGAAAGGGCGTGGATGCCGATGCTGATGGCCGCAAAATGGAGGAGGTCGACTAATTCGGCAACCTGGGTTATGAATATTAGTTATTATTTTTTGAAGTTTTTATTTTGTTTTCTTGTCTAGGTTGAACTATTAATTTGTTTAGCTTTTTTTTTTGAATGGTGATGGGAAAACATTGGTGGTGATATGTTCTTGATATATGCAAGGGATTGCCATTTCTTAGCTGCTGATGATTTATTTATTGTGTTTTAATATGTTAAATAATGCAAAGGGAAACTGAAAAGCCTCAACCTCTTCAGAGTGTGGACATAGCAAAAGCATCCTCACCTGCTGATGTCCCTGACCTGAAAATAGCAAATTCTCCCAAAAAACTTAGCTGATTCAGATGTAGTCGGAAAAATGGATTCTCTAGAAACTCCTTTGAAAAACGAGCCAATTGACGTGCCAAATGATGATAATAATAATCATCCAGTTGTCGAGACTCGGTCCGAAGGAAACAGTGTGAAAATTGAGAGTGCGTCAAATGTGGATGACGGGTCGAGCGTTAAGGAAGAACAAATCAGCAAGGAGAATCAGAAAATCAAGAAGAGGAGATCGCTGCCAGCTAAGCAGGAGTTTACTGAAAAAATCTCGAATAACTCGCCGAGCGGGCCGAGTTACATGGTAGCCACTGAATCTGCGAAGGCTAAGCTTAAAGCTCAAGGGGCTTCCAAAATTGTCGAAGATGCTGTTGTTGCTGAATATGGAAATAATAATGCACGCCGACATTCTCTGCCATTGTCGACCAATGGGAAACTGAGCTCGTTGTCCCCTAGGATCCAGAAGCCTGTGCAAGCTAATGGGAAAGGTGGCATCAAAACTAATGCGGCATTGACAGCCTCTAGAGATGACAAGGTGGTTCAGCCAGGGTGGAGGAGATGAGAGAGCGGCGATCAGCTCGTCTGGAAGATGGTGGAGGCATTGAATGAGGATATGTAGCTGCTTGTTGTTTCAGAGTGCTTTGTAGAAAACGAGAGCGTGCATAACAAGTAAAGAGTTGTTTGTATTATTATCGGTGCCTTTGCTTTGTGCTTCCTTAGTTAATTGGAGGTTTTTACCAAGGAATGTGTATAGCTATTGAAGAGTTTGTGTTGGCTAGTTTGGAAAATACTTGTGTGCTTTATGGTTAACCAAAAAAAAGGTAAAAAGGTCAATTGCCCATATAATCCATTTTAATCAAAGATAACTAACAAGAGATATGAAACCAATCCCAAGTCACCAAAAACTAGGGGTGAGCGGAATTGGGTACCTGGTCAATTTTCTTGAAACCGGAACCGGTTGGAACCGGGTCCAAGAAAAGAGAACCGGTCCCGAAATCGGTACTAGCCGGGTCCAAAATTTCTGGAACCGGTTCCGAAACCGGGTACCCGATTCTTACTTGAGTGTTTTCTTTTTTTTTAATTTATAATAATAAATTTGCTAAACTACGTATACTCTATGTCATTAACTCCCTACTATATTGTGGTCTTATCTAAAATAAAGTGCACAATATATTAGTATTAGTTTCCTCCTATTTACCAAAAGTAAGTTTACAATATAAAAAAAAAAATTAGTTTCCTACTATATCAATTATATAACATTACAATACCAAACTTTATGAAAACAAATTCAAAAATACATAATATAATAACAAGTTCATAACATTCATTAGTACAAAGTCTTCAAACTTGTTCATAATAAGAGATCACAAATCAACAAAATACATAGAAAATTCTCAAAATACACTTAAATATATTAAATACATTTAAAGATTTGGTACTGGTACCCGGTTTAAGAACCGGTGCCAGCGGGTACCCAGTCCCGGAACCGATCCCACCGGGTACCGGGTCTCGAAAATCTAGACCCAGAACCGGAACCAATTTCAACCGGTTCCAAAAATTTGGAACCAGAACCGGTACCAGCGGGTCCGGTTCTGGGACTAGACCCGGCGGGTCCCAAGCAGTTTGGGGTTTGGGACCGGGTACCCAGTATTTCTATTCACTCCTACCAAAAACGTCATCATAAGAAACAAACTTCAAACAATTTTTATATAGATAATTTTTATATTAATAGTGTGGGCCGAAAATAAGAGATGAAATTATTCTATCCCATCACCCAAAGTGAACGCGCACTTACACTTACAGGCTTAGGATTTTATCAATTGCAAGTAAACATGTGCCTAGGGTAGATAATTTTATCATGGGCTTTGATCGTTGAAATTAATTACGTGGGATGAGCTATCCACGTGCAGGATTAGGATTTTACCAATTGCAAGTAAACATGTGACTAGGGTAGATTATTTTATTCATCCAACTCAATCAAACGAAGCAAAAGATCTTTATATTGATTACCTGCTTTTAACAAAATCTTATGAATAAAAATGTTTGATGCAATCAAATAAGCAAATGGAAATATGATCATCCACAAATATTCAAAACACTCGTGTCTACATATATTCAAAACACTTGTGTTGGGACCGAGTCTCAGGCTGAGACGATAAATACATTTTGTCTACAAGTAATACTTTTTAAATGTTAATTAAAAAAATTTATTTAATACGCATGTTACTCAAAATAATAAAAGTACTAAACTTAAATTTAATGTATTATGTGCATCACAACCCTACGTATCTCATAGGAACACCTGCTTTTCATCAATGTTACTCTTATTTTTATTAGTGATCGAAGGCCGAGAATGTGTACACCCCAAAAGTTATTTTCATTTTAATTAATTTATTAATTTGGGTTCAAGTATATATATATATTTATTTATTTATTTATTTTGGCACAACTTATAATATTTTAATTTCAAAATCTAAATTATATTTTAATTTATTTATTGGGCCAAAGATCATTAAGATTATTTTTAAACTATTTTATTCCCTAATCTTGGCCCATTGAGTTTTGCACATTACAAATTTAAAAGTCATACTAAAGTCTAATTACACATCATTCTCTTAATATTCAATTCGTCCACATTCATCCTCTTGATCACTCTCCATTCTCTCGTCCACATTCATTTTACAAGTAATATGTTTCTCTTTCCTTAATCACATCACAACAAACTTTCAAATCACTCCCTAATATCAAGCAACATAACACACACGTTCCTTTAATGTAGGATTCAATAGGATTATCTCTAATCACTCATATCACAGAACACACAAAAATGCAGTCCCTGCACACGAACGACAGCAAATAAGTACAAACCTAGTTCTCGTGTTACTAAAAAAATTCAAACAAAAATTCTTCACCATCCGCAACCCTTTCGAAACTAACAAACAATCTCATCACTACCGTATAATCCCGATTTTGGTAGCCATCAAAACCCAATAGGCCACCAATTTCTAGTTGTATCCGTCGCAAACCAACTCATGACGGAAGCCCGACTGCCTGCCCAATTCCAGTCATCATCTTAGCCAAAACTGTCACCATCACCAGACCCGACCAGCCCCAATTTTCCAGTCACCACTACAACCGTTCGCCTATATCAGAGCCGCTACCAAAAAACTGAGCTAAAAAGACCATTGCCAGAAACTCCGCAACCAAATTCCGAACCCGCGGCCCAAACAACCAAATCAACCACAGCCCCGATCATAACCCTCACCATCTTCTACAGCCATGAACCCCAACACGAATTTTGGGCCAAACCACCATCTCCGCCATTACCACCACTGTTAGATCCAACGTCACAGCCGATGACAGTGTCACCTACAACACAATAGCCACATCATCCCATCACCACTATTTTAGCCAAAAAGTCGCGACTGCATCATCCATCGCCATCACCATCTCCGTCTGCCATCGCCGGTTGCTGTCGCCTCGCCTGCCGAACACCACCGCCGCCACCAATTTTTGAAGAAGACGATGGGGATTGCGTCACCTAATTTTTGAAATTAGGAAAGAGAAAAGCCACCGTACTTGGAGTGGCACCGGCACACCATCTTGGAAAGTTGTCTTACAGTTGACTCCTTCCGAGCCGTTAATTTCTGGAGCCGCTGGAGACTCAAGTCGCAGAGAGGAAAGCGGCCGATTTCTGAAAAAAAATCAGAGAAGAAAAAAAAAAGAGGAAAACGGGTCTGGGTGTTCAGGGCAGGGTTCTGCAGTTTTTATACCCAGAAATTTCCAGGAAAATTATGAATTTACCCTCCAGCCTTAAGCTTCTTTTGGTAAAGCTAGTGGTGTTGAACCGGTTTCGGTTAACTGGTTAACTGCCGGTTGACCGGTTACGGTTAACTGTTGATCGGCGGTCACGGTTATAACCGTAACCATCAACCGGTCACCGGAGGTTAGGTTACGGTAAACCTTACCGTTTAACCTTAACCACCGCAGTTAACCACCGGTTAACTATTTTTTTTTTAATAATAATAAATTCGCCAGCGGTTTAACCGCCGCGGTTGATAGTCGTTGATAATCAATGGCTGAGATCAACTAGCCGTTAAAAATCAACGGCTCAAATTCAAACCAAAAGTAGTCGTTGGCGGTTTAACCGTGGTTAACCGTCGGTTATAACGGCTACTTTTTCGTTTTTTTTTTTAGAATTTGACACCTATAAATATCCCATTCTCTAACACCAATTCTCATACCAATTCATCTCTACCATTCTTCTTCTTCTCTTATATTTTCAAGCTTAAAGTCAAGTTTCTAATTTGTGCAAGAAATAATAACAATAGTATTCTTATTCTTCCTAATCTCGTTTTACTTAATTCTCTTTTATAATATCACTATGGCAAGCTCTTCCTGTAATGTCAATACCAACACTCCAACCTCTTCTCGTTGAGGTCGAGGTCGAGGATCTCGACGAGAATTTCCGGCCGTTGCCAGAGATTATGTTTCTGCTGAGATGACGGCGGAAGAAGTTGAGAACCTATATAATCAAAATCAACTTCGACTCGCAAAATCAAACCAATTTTGAAGAGTATTTACCTAGCTCCGATGAAACCGAACCACCGGCCGCCGTCAACTTGGATGAAGATGAGGAGGGAGCGGATGATATGCCACCGCCTCAATCAAAACCGGGGGAATTTGTTTCCCCCATCTTTCGGTTGCATTTCACAAAAAAGACGATCAACGGCAAATCTCGAGCGCAATGCAATTATTGCAATTCTCATTACGCCTTCAGTTCTAAAAATAATAGAGGCTACGAGTCGCTCAAATACCACATGGAGAAGAAGCGTCCCGACAAGTATGGCATGGAAAGATCTCAAACACAACTAAAATTCTCATCCTCATCTACCGTCGGCGTCGGGACCGGCAGCCAAGGTATGAGTTCTTCTAGTTTATTTCAACATACCAAAAATGGTCATAGAAAGTTTCTTGCAAAATTTGTTTCCGTTATGAGTCTTCCTTTTAATCATGCGCATAATAGTCATTATGAAAATTATACTAGGGGTGCATTTAATCCATCTAGCACTAGGATTTCACGAAATAAATTGACTCGCGATATTGAAAAAACGGCTGGTGAGTATAAATATAGTTTGCCTCATAGTGTCTCTATATGTTCGTGTATTTGGACGAATTCATTTCATAATCATAATTATATGGGGATTACTTGCCATTAGATTGATAATTCTTGAACTTTGCAAAAACGTTTAATTGCATATAGAAAGTTTGATAGTCAGCATAATGCGGTGAATATTTCGCGCAAAATATCCATTGTTTTGTCCGAGTGTCATTTAGGTAACAAAATTTTTTCAATTTTATTTGATAATGCCGCTGCTAATACGGTTAGTTTAGATTTGTTAAAAACTTTTTGTCAACCCGCTATTGGCGGTAAATTTTTTCATGTTAGATGCATTTGTCATATTTTGAATTTATGTGTTCAAGATGGTTTAACTCTTTTTAAATCTAAAATCCAACCGATTAGGAGTGCTATATATTATCTACATTTCCACGATCCACTTCAAAAAAATGGCGAAGATTTTTCCGAGCCAGTCAATTGCATCCAAAAAAATTATCAGGTGATGTGCCAAATCGTTGGAACTCTACTTATAAATTACTTAATCATACTTTTGAATATAGAGAACCATTGTGTGCATTTTTTAATAATGAAAATGTCGATTTCGCTTTATTTTTGCATATGTGGGATGATTGTTATAATATGACATCCCTTTTAAAAACTTTTAACGACGCCACCGTGACTTTATCCAGTGTTTATTATCCTACCTCCTCAATACTTCTTGATCAATGTATTCAAATAGTACTTGTTAGTACTGCTTTACTCGATAACTCTGAATTAGGTGAATGTATTGCTAGTATGTTGAGTAAATGGGTCAAGTATTTTCTGTACATTCCCGACGTTTTTTTGATTGCAAAAATTTTAGACCCGGATTATCGGATGGAGGGTTTACAAAATTTACTTATAGTTTATTGCGATGCATTAGGACCTTTTTTACAAGCTTCAAATATTCCAATTCCTAGCCCTCTTAGTGTTGCTCACCAAGCAAACCTATCTTTACTTCAACTTTTTAAAGATTACAATGAATCTTCTAGTGATGATGTTAATGTGTCCCCTTCCCCTTCTCCTTCCCCCACCACTTCTAATACAAGACCCAACGACCCTCGAGGAGCTCTAGCCACATATAGAAGGTTGATTGAAAATACTAAACGAAAACGGCAAAGGGCTAGTGCTAGTCGATCAATGGAATTAGACAGTTATTTAGGGGCTTTCGAACCGATTCCGGTTCGAAAAAATCCCGATGGTATTACTAACTATCTTGTGCAGTTTGGGTCGAAAATGGCCAGTATTTTTCTCACACTCTCTATATTGCCAAGAAGGTTCTTGTCGTTCCTGTTTCAACAGTTTCTGTTGAACAGGCCTTCAACATGGGAGGTTATAGGTTAGATGAGTGTCGGTCTACCTTAACATCCAAAAATCTTGAAAATCAAATGTTGATGAACGATTGGGTGAAAGCCGAATCGCGAGAACAAGAAATGCAATTGGATGAAGATGAAGAGAGCGACTATTACGATACCACTTCGGGAAGCAACGACAACGACGAATAGGTAAGTAGGTAAGTGAGGTAAGTATATGAACTACGTGAACTTTGACTCCTTTTCGAGGATACGTAGGCAATTTAATTCTAATATTAAAAGTTAAAATTTAACTTTAATTTCTAATATAAGAATTAAAATCAAGTCCTTTTTTTAACTTATTTTTTTCAAAAATAAATAAATTCGAACTACGTGGACTTTGATTCCTTTACGAGGATACGTAGGCAAGTTAATTCTAATATTAAAAGTTAAATTTTTAATATTTAATATTAGAATTAAAATCAATTACTTTTTTTTAAAAAAAATTTAAAACTTTTTACTTCAAAAAAATCTTATAATTTAATTTGTAATGTGAATTTGTTGTGTTATTTTGAAATAAATGTTATCATCTTGTTAATTTGGTTGTTTGTAAATATTAGCATTAAATCAAGTCCTTTTTACTTTATTTCTTTCAAAACAAGTAAAAACTCCTTACTTTAAAATTTTAATTATTCAGATTTCATTTATCTCATTCTAATTCCATTTAAGTTCCAATTATTAAATTTTTGTTTAAGCTTTGAAATTTAATTTAAAAAAAATTAAAAATTTAAAAAATATATATAAAAACCGGCGGTTAACCGCCGATTTTCTGGTTAAACAGTTTAACCGTAACCTTAATCGGTTCTCAGCCGGTTAGGTTACAGTTAAGCCAAAACCGATTAAATTAACCGCCGGTTAATTAACCGGCCGGTTAATAACCAGATTAACACCTCTATGTAAAGCCCCTTTGACTCAATTTTGGATGGTTAGACAATTTTGTTACCAATTAATTGTATCACTATTTCTCCAATTCAATTTATTTAATATTTACTTCAATTGGATAAGCCAAAATTCATGAATACCATGCATTAAGTTAAATTAAACTAATTGTCATGTAGGAGCATTGATTTTGAGTCTCATGACTTTCAAGAATGAGCATCCACATATTCAAGATCCAAACGTCATATTCAAAGGTGGGAAAAACTTTTCTAAAACTATTTTTTGTCTCTTATAATCATTATATGGTATATTTACGTTTAATTGATTCAACATGTGACATTTAATGTCAACTATATAGCCTTCAGACGACCACATAGCCTTCGGGCGACCACATAGGGCAACTATATAGCCTATGGGCAACAGGATACGTACTCCGTGGCAGAATCCACGTAAAAATATTTAATATGGTTTCTTTTATTCATTGATATATTTTTAGTATTATGATTATATGAGACACACATTTCTCATTGAGCGAGTTGAAAGCTCATCCCAAAATATTTAACATTTTTAGGTTGGTAGTTCGACGTTGGCATGACATGGCACTACAAGAAATTTGATGTTCGATGACGATACATTTCGTCATTAAAAGTCTATTTTTTCGTCACTGAAGAGAAACGGTGACGAAAATTGAGCGTCATAGCAGTTGTCATGGTATGACTGTCACCATAGGTGAAAGTGACAACTTTTTCAAGCGCGTCACTAAATGTTCGGTTTTTATGACGCTGATGTAAATTGTCATCATAGATGATTCTGTTTGGTGACGCCGAATTCATCACGTAAGTGATTGAAAAATTTTCATCAAAAGATCGGTTTTGTCACCGTATGTTACCATTTTCAATGACAAACACTTAATTTGTCATCAAAATATTTGACTTTTCGTGACAAACATAACTACGGTGACAATTTTTATTAGGTTATAATGACACTCATATTGTCATAATATGTATTAAACATTTTCCAAATATAATGTAATTCGTCACGATAGATTTATTTTATAGTGACGCAATATTGACCGTCACTGAACATCTATATTTACAATGACAAACAAATGTGTCACCATTTACTATGAAAGGTGACGAAATATTTTGTCACGACAAAACTAGCAATATATGACGAATATTATAATCATCACAAAAGATATATGTTCGATGATGATATGAGGGGTACATTTATTGATAAAATCCATTGTCATTAGATGAGTTTGTATGGTGACGAGCCAATCATCACAAATGATTTAGTTTAAGTGACAAGTTCAAAGTATTATGTGATGAAACAAGTTGTCATTATTTATTAAAGTGACAAATTTGAAATACTTATGTGACTCTTAAAGTTGTAATAATTGAGTGAACACGATTTAATTGTTTACTTTCGTGACGACATAAATTGTCCTGAATATGTGCATTAATTTGTCATTATTCTTGTAAAGGGAAAGTATCATAAGATGAAAATGAAAGAAAAGAAGCATTTATCATTACAATAGAAATGATAAGAATATTCCAAAATATTTCTTCGACCATTCCGAACATATACCAAGACACTAACAACTAGCCAAAATATTACTTTGAAATACCCAGAACACAAACCAAATTAGTTCTTCAAACAGACAACTAGAATTAATATATTTGGAACATTCAAAACAAGGATTTGGAAGCTTAAACTAAACCTCTCCGACTTGCATTCCTAACTTCATCCCACCTTTTAATAACATTTTCTTGCCGATTTGGAAAGAGAAATGCTTCTGTCCTAAATCTTTGGTGCTCCAGAACTTTTCGGCGAGATCGCCATTCTTACCGAAGTCGGTGCAGTGAACGGTGAAGTTTTGACCTGCGATAAGTTTTGGGCCGGTACCGGCTCGTAGAAATTCCTTCTCCACCCCCATTGCTCTGATTGGGTGAGCTAGCATGTTGTCTGTCACTTTATCTTTCCCCCTTTTTTTGGATTGACTTGATATATTTTTTATTTTTTTAATTATTCCCGGAACAAAATCAAAGTCAGGTGCAATTTATTTAAAATGAGATAAACAAGGATAATGAGGAAAAAGACCAAAAATGCAAGGCAAAATCAGATTCTTTCGCAGCCGGGTTTATTATAAGCAATGAATTTCCAAAGCGTCTCTGCTTCAAAAACATGCATTCAGGAGACAACAACAGCATATATTTGTAACATTGTAAGAGGTATTTGCAGTTTTAAAACATAATTTTATAAAACTTGTAATTATTAGACTAAACATAATTAGTATGTGCAGATGAATAATGATGATAATAATAATAATAACAATAATAGTAAAACTTAGAATTCTTGTTGAAATCTAGATCATCTACTTGCAATAGCTTCCCGTGCAATTTTTACCTATTTTTTTTGAGATATTATCTTTGGAATTACATTCAGACAGAGCAGCATAAAGTTTGTCCTTTAATACTCTAACATCTTTTTCTACTGCTTTCTCAGTCACAAGTCAAAAAAACATAAAAGATAACAAAATATTTAACCAAAACCCAAAAATCACCTGATTACCAAGCAGCTTGTGAATCTGGGGTTCTTCCATCGTACCTCCTATTGTTAACAGCAAGTTTGTCAGCTTGCTTAGATTTTTATCACGCTGGGTGAGTATGATTGAGAAATCCCACTGCGGATAGTGACATAATTAATTATATTTTAGATGATGATTAAAAAAAAAACTCCTAAAAGAATTGTGCACAAATTTTCTAAGAGCATGAAAATTCCAGACTATGGCAAGAAGGAAAAAGCTCAAATGCAAATCGGTATACGACCAGAAAAGACAAAGCAGGTTTTACCTGTCAAAACTGTCTACTATTTCTAATAAGTAAAGCATACCGATTGAGGAACTTCATTCTCCTATATGCCGAGACTCTGGATAGAGCTTTTATAGGACTTGTAACCGAAGTGTCATCTATGCTGAGTTTTGCCTTCAAATCATCAGGCAGTGCCTGTGGGCATGGGGTGAGAATAAAGATATGAAGAATGAAAATAAAAATAATAATTATTATTAGTATTATTATTAGAGTTTTTATCCTTCTTTCTCTCTCTCTTCCATTTACATATACATTACATACCTCCAAAAATAAAAACAAGAAACATTGCATATTATATTTTTTATAATTAAAAACATCTATCAATGTCAACTAAAACCCTTGTTTTTCCTATAACCCAACCTCAACATTTCAGTGATTATGGGTTTGAACCTCAAATTGACTACTATCAGGTTTTGGAAGAAGCCCGAAAGCACAAGATTATGGGATAAAGAAAATTGAAGAAAACCAATAATTACTACAGGTAGCTATCTGATACCAACAGCCAAGAACTAAGAGAGTATTACTTTTCAGCTTTAAGAAGGAAACTACTTGCTATCCCCAAAATAGTCCAAGTACAACAGGCAAACCCATGGGGAGTAGTAACCGAATTCCAATCACATAATTCATGCTGTTGTATTCGTGCGCGCAGATGTCGCCATTGCAACACCACCAACCATCTTACTACTCGAGGAAAGTTTTAAAAGAACATAAAGTTTTAGAACTTCATCAGGCAATTCATTGATCATAACTGTCACCATAACTTTCAGTGCTCTAACTTATTAATGAAGCAGTTAGACAACAAGGCAAACCATAAAAGTACCAAGCGAAACTTTGATGCATGCAACTTAAAAACACAATGCTTAAACCAAAACAGCAACAAGTTCAAATGACAGATTCATGACTAAGAAGTATTCGTAAGTCAACGGCAAAAACAATCGAATAACTCTGGCATGGCATCACTACAGTATACAGAAGAAAACATTTCTTTCATGCTATTTCCCAAAATAATTTATTCCACATATTAATATAATCCACCAGCAGATCCGAACAAAACCTTACTTTCTCAAAAAAAAAACTATAAAAAAAATTCTAATCAACACATGAATGCAATAATTATTATTATTATTATTATTATTATTATTATTATTATTCACCAATGGTCTATATAAGAATTGACCCTAATTTCTATACTTTAATGATTAAAAAATGAACTCAATCAAAACATATTTAATGTTTTTGAATTATTTTATACAAAAAAAAGTGTAGGATCACTTTTCATTTGACACCAAACATCACAGCTTGGAATAAGAAAAAAGTACGTAGTACACTATTCAGATAGACATAATCACATGAAGCAGAATACTAAGAGATAGCTTAATATAATACTATAAATGCAGCATTGAATTGGTTGTTGCAAAAGAAGTTGGAATATGCATGTTTTAAATATAATTATATGAATAGCACCACAAAATAGTGTGTTTATTTCAAAAGTAATCACCTATGCCTCGGCAATCCCATTGCAATTCCAATATCGGCCAATTTTAAGGTAGGTGCATTAATAATAATAATAATAATAATAATAATAATAATAATAATAATAATAATAATAATATTATTATTATTATTATTATTATTATTATATCAAATCAAAAGATTGAAAAGAAGGAAAAACAAATACAGATTATCGAACGAGACTAACCGCTATCGCCAATAAGGAGAAGCTTGATGAGGTAATCGTAATCTGATYKCGCCCTCGCCGATGGTGCGGCCATTGACCAAATATTTCAATAAATCACAAATAYCTCGAAMTCACCTTCTCTCTGCCTAATATATGGCYCTAATAGGTTTTGATCTGMAATCACCCACGGATCTGCGTCAAAATCACAATATCAAATTGATTATGAAAGAACACTTCAGCTTTTTCCAATATGAGTTGTACAAAATACAAATAAATAAATACAATGTTGATTTTCCAACATGCCTCTCTCATATGTCAAAGTGGCATTTCGCTCAACTCACATGGTATAAATTTGTTAAAGAATGAATTGTCTAATCTTTTGTGTGTGTTTTATATTATATATGTTAATTGATGTCTGTGTTCATGGACAATCTGATTACCTTCAATTCAGTACTATTAAGCTCCTTAATAGCCTTCGAAGCCAATTCCTTGGTTCTGAAAGTTACAAAAGCATATCCCTTGTTTTCGTGCAACGCCGTGGACCTGGAGTCGGTGGCGACGCACGAGATCGGGCATCTGCTCGGGCTGGCGCATAGCGACAATAGGCAGGCGGTGATGTACCCGAGCTTGAAGCCGAGGGAGAAGAAGGTGGGGCTGAGGGTCGACGACATTTGAGGGGTGCCAGCTCTGTACGTGTAACATCCCAAATTTTTATTACGTATATATTTTAATTTTTAAAGCTCAATTAGTAAAATTCCATGCGTTTATTTATAAATAAAAGGTTTATATTTAAGTTATTTTGGCCATATATTTTTACATTGAAATTCTTGAGTCCATTATACAATTGGCCCAACAAGAGAACGTGGCATTGACATATTCTTAGACCTCAAAATTCAATATTTCTCCCTAATTTCTTTTCCATCACACAAACATAGAAACACAAAGTTTTGCTATGGCAATCAATTTCTCACCTTCCCTTAGCAGCAACTCAAGGCTAGGCCTCGTCGTCTGTCCTCATCCGAAATTACCAGAGCCATCGCCGCTGTCCGCATCCCCGCCGCGGAGCCAGAGAAATCATTGTCTCAGCTGCCTCAAAGATGCCCCACAGTCGCCATCGCCCCACCTGAACGAATCAGTACGAACCACCGAGAGGTCGCTCACGAACCACCAACCACAGACCCATCACCAAACCATCTCCAAATTCCTGCCATAACGAGTCGWGTCAGGCCAAGGAACGAACGTCATCGGAAATGGTGAACCTACCGCCGCACCACCACCGAGACGCCGTGAACCAAAAAGAACCCGAAGTCAAGGCCGAAATCCATCTCCGTCGCCTCCACCATTCTTTGACAAGACGTCGTCCGTTTTGCCGTCGCTGCACCGATTGCTGTCGCTCCACCTCCCAGACAAAGCAGAGCGGCACCTGCCAAACGCCGCCGCCGCCTTGTCTGTTCGCCGGTTTCTGCTGGCTTGAGTCGGAGCCTACACCGTCTTCTAAGCCGCCAATTGTCGGGCAAATTTGGGGAAGAATTGGACCTGATCCCAGCCGAGTCACCTGCCCAAGGCTTGCTTTCACCGGGTACTGTCTCGCCGAGCCACCGCCATGGTGGAACCGACGGGGAGGAGTGCTGCGCCAATTATCTGATGCCGCTGCCAATTTCCAAATTGGGGATTTTGAAGAGGTTTTGTGAAATTGTTTGTTTTGGGACGCAGGGTGTGTGGTTGATGAATTGGGATTGTGTTGATCTTGGAATTTAATTTTCAAAAGGGATAGTAATGGGGAATTTAGGCTTGAGTTTGTTGTTGTTGATTTTGGAGTTGTAGATGGGTCACGGGGTAGTGAAGCAGACAAAGAAGTGAGGAAGAAGATAGGGCTGGGTTTTGCCTTTTATACTCCAACCTTTTCAAGAATTACAAATTCAGCCCACAAGTTTTTAATTCGTTCGATTGAGCCACCAATTTACTCAGAATTCCATATTCATCCCCCAAACTTACCAAGAACATCATTCCAACCCACAGAGCTTTCATGTTATCTTCTTTCCACCCTCCAGTTCCAAGAACTTTACAAAAACAGCTCCTTTGACTTGACTTACCGATAATTATTTCAATTATTCATATTTTAAGTTTTATAAGTCATATTTCATAAAATAAATTAAATTACGTCTTCATGTAGGAGCATTGTGTTTTAGACTTATGATTTGCAATCATGACCATCCGCATATTTCAAAGATCACAAGCGTCAGTCTAAAGGTGAGGATATTTAACTCAAAATCCTTTTAAATTTAAGTTCATATTAATTGCTCGATATGTTATAGTTTATGGTGATTACATGACAATTATACAATTATGTCCTTCGGGCAAATGACTATGTATACATAGAGTCGCACGACAGCACAAAACAATTATTGGTTAGGGGCCGTAATAGGTCCGTGGTCTACAGATCCTTGGGATTGTCCAACCGTATTGCACAGAATAATTATTATCCATGTTTTACTATGATTCTATATTATGTTGAGAAATTAATTATGAACGGTATCTCCACTGAGTCGTTGTGTACTCATCCCTTTTCATCAAACATTTTTCAGGTTAAGTGAAGCGCAACGTAAGCGTGGTGGTGGCGACGATACTAAAATTATAATTCAAAGTTTATATATTTCTATATTCAAAACTTGATCAAATAGTCGTATACATGTTGGTTTTACTCGAGCGCTATTTACAAAATATCATATATTATTATTATTATTATTATTATTATTATTATTATTATTATTATATATTATTATTATATTATTATTTCCAAATGGTATTATATGTATTTGTTTTCTTTAAAGTGATATGTGATATTATTTCTCACAAATTATTTGTCATGATTTGTTTATCTTATAAATTATTCAAAGGTGTTTATTTAAAGTAACGTCCCTCATACTACTATACTGCTGCTGCTAATATAAAATATAAATAAAAGAGAATTCATAATTATTTTATAATAATTATTGAATAAATTTGAAGATTAAAAATCATCAAAAACACAAAACATAAACATAAATGTGAAAATCTTATAATATTAGTGATAGAATATTAAAAACTAAAATTATTATTAAAAACATATAGCATAATAAACATAATTATTATAAAATGACATAATATAATACAGAATAAATTAGCAAATCATATAAGTAAATATATAACTTATAATTATTTTGACATTAATACAGTTTATTATATCTTTAAATTATTTTGAAAACTTGATTGTAATACTTTATAAAATTTATGTTATGTTTTTCGTTATTAAATATATTAAGTAATTATTCATAATCAAATATTTGTTTTTACATCATTTAAATTTCTTTATAATTTTAAAGATTTACACTGTTATTCTATAACCAAAATTAAGTTTTTTACTTTTCATA
>BMAC01000951.1:527304-555122 GCA_014905375.1 Phtheirospermum japonicum
CCCCATCAGTTTAAAATCTTTTGAGATAGTTTCTCTTATGAACTGCCTTATCTGATATCCAACAGGTTGCCAGATGCACTAGAACTGCAAATTCGTATACTTACATGTACTATGTTCACTCAAAAAATGTGTTAGGTACTATAAACGCAAGACCAATATACTACAGATACATAATAGTAATTACCCTGTAAATAAATTATATTATTAATGGTAAGTTATGAGATAAAAAAGAAGTAATTACTCTTATATAATTATTTGGTGTAAGAAATAAAATCAAAACTATTGAGGTCATAACAATAAATAAATTATAAATCATTATAATAAAATATTTTTAATTTTATGACAAAATAATTATTTATGGACATTTATATCTAGTAAATTATGACTAATTACTACTAATTTATTTATTTAATGTGATTAATTCAAACATAAATAATTTATTACTATTAGTTTTATTATTATTTTTTAAGTTTAATATATATAATTAAAATTCTTATTTCAGTACATTTGAAAAATAAAAGACTTAAAAATATTATAGATTATTAAAATAAGTCATTAAAAATCATAAAGTAATTTCAATAAATTTTAAAAAATAAATATTTAGTAATTACTTAATATATTTAAGAAAGTAAAAACATAACATAAACTTAATAAAGTATAATAAAATAAATCTCAAAACACTTTTATATAGAAAAAAAATATAAAAAAGTTTGATTAACTGTTAAATAATTATTTCAAAAACCAGAAATGAAGAAATGAGTTTTATAAAATGAAGAAATCTACTTTAAGTATTACTCGTGTAAAATACTTATTTTATATATTCATTTATAATTTTTTTACGACTTATATTAGTATTTTATATTAATTTAATTATTTTTAATTTTCATATTATTAATTAATTATAAATTTAAACAATAGTTTATAAATAATTTACTTATTTCAAGATTTGAGATTAAATTAATACTATATTATAATATTTATATTTTGTTAAAAAATTTGACAAATAATTTTGTGACCCAACATTTCATTTTTTAATACATTTTTTTTCGTTTTTCTAATTAGTAGTTTTTTTATATAACATTCTTTTTTTTTACCTTTTTTTTTAATAATTATTTAGCAGTTAATCAAACTTTTTTATATTTGTTTTCGGTTTAAAAGTATTTGAGATTTATTTTATTATACTTTATTAAATTTATGTTATGTTCTTATTTTCTTAAATATATTAACTAATAATTAAATATTAATTTTTTTAAAATTTATTGAAATTACTTTATGATCTTTAGGGACTTGTATTAATAGTCTATAATATTTTTAAGTCTTTAATTTTTCAAATTTATAAAATAATTATATGAATTTAAATTATAAATTATTATATATTTTTTGGTTTCAAGTTTTGAGATTTATTTTGTATTATATTATAAAATTTTATATTTGATTCTTTCGTATTTTTTTCGTTAATAATTTATTAAATAGTTATTTAGAAAAGAAATATATGTTAAATGGGCTACGCAATTTATTTTTTCTAATTTGTTTTATATCATTTTACAATATTCTTTATTTTTCTGACTTTTTAAATAATTTTTATCCAGATTTATTAAATAACTTTTATCAAGTTTATCATGATTAAAATAATTTCTAAACAAGAAAGTCAAAACTTATTTAAAGTGTAAATGGAGTCAATTCAATGTAAGTTATGTTGGGTTAAAAAGAATGACAATTATTTATGAATAATGATATTTTAGTTTATAAAATATAATATTAAGAGAACTTATGGGAGTGGTCATATAATTTTAATTTATATATTTTAATTAGTTTATGGGTATATTTATTTTAAGTTTTAATTGATATTCTTACTCTTAGAAAATAAATTCTTTATTCAAGTTGTATTTCGAATACAAATACATTATTCGAATTAAATTCTAATCAATATTCAAATTCATATATTAACGAATACGAATACTTGTTGAATATGTTTAACACTAATCAAATATCTTAATATTTAATTCGAGTCATTTGCGACCCCAATTTAATGGAAGCAATAGACACTCCCCAAAGTACAACTTCTAGTGTAGTGGTTATAGTGTATTCCTCTAACATTTAGGTTTGGTATTCAAACCCCCTTATAGTGGTTATAGTGTAGTCATTTTCAAATTATTTTATTTTCCCTCTATTACCCTTAAAAAAATATTCTAAATATTATCTATTTTATTTTCATTATTAAATATATTAAGTAATTGATCATGATTACATATTTTTTTATATATAATCATTTATTTTAATTTATAATTTTTAACAACTTATAGTATAATTCTATAATACCTTTTTTTTAACTTCTTTACTTAATTACTTATGATTAAGTAATTTTGTTTTTTATAAGTTTTATTAAATAACTATTATAAATTATTTATATTATTTATATTTAATTTTAAACAATTTTATATTTTTTAGATTCAATTTATACGATTAATATTTTTTTAGGATTTTTTTATTATTAAAAATATTGATGTGATATTTTTAAAAATATAAATGAATTAATTATAATTATGATCAAATGAAAAATTAAACAACACTTATAAACAAATATTTAGAGAGTAAATACTATTTGTGTCATTGAACACACGATAATTCTTTAGTGATTACTTGTCCGTAAGCAGTTAGAATGGATTATATTTTGTAGAATTACCCTACTGTAACAACGGCATTTACATTAAGTACCTCAATTATACATTTAATTATAGTATTTGTATGTATCAAAATGAAATATTATGGTATTTACACTAAGTTCCTAAGTTATACATTTAATTATTATAGAGCATACATATTTTAAAAAATAAAAAATTAAAATAATTTTAGAGAACTAGAAAGAGAAAACTCCGACCAGGTTAGCTAAATTTTTTTTTTTTTTGGGTTTTGTTTTCAAGATTTATTTAATACTTATTTAGAGTAAATTTAATTATAAGTTTTTATAATTTATTAGGCTTATTTATAAATCTTAAGTTTCATTTTTAATGTTTTTTACTTTTTATTTTCATTTCTTAGATTTATTAAATAGTTAATTAGACTTTAATTATATTTTTTTATACATCGTTTATATGATCATATAGTGTGTGTGTGTGTGTGTGTGTTTTGGTTGTTTATTTGAATTTAAAGTTTTTTTTCCAGTTTTAAATTTTATCGAATAACTCTTTATAATTTATTTATAGTTTCTTTTATTTATTTTACCGATTTAATATTTTTCAAATTTGTTTTTATGAATTATAATTTCTAATGATTTTTTTGTTACTAAAAATATATAAACTATTCAATTATATTTATTATCAAAGGACAACTAATAAATTTTTAAAAGCAAATATTTAGAGAATTAAAGTTATTATAGATAGGACATAAATAATAATAATATTATTATTATTAATTATTATTATTATTATTATTATTACTTCTACTACTACTACTACTGTTGTTGCTGCTACTATAAAATATAAAATAAAGAGAGGATTCATTATTATTGTATAAGAATTATTGAATAAATTTGAATATTAAAAATCATCAAAAAACACAAAACATAAACATAAATGTTAAAATCTTATAATATTAGTGACAGAATATTAAAAAATACAAATTATTATTAAAAAAATATAGCATAATAAACATAATTATTATAAAATGACATAATATAATACAGATTAAAATTACAAAATCATATAAGTAAATATATAACTTATAATTATTTTGACATTAATACAATTTATTATATCTTTAAAGTATTTTGAAGTTTGATTTGTAATACTTTATAAAATTTATATTATGTTTTTCGTTATTAAATATATTAAGTAATTATTCATAATCAGATATTTGTTTTTACATCATTTAACTTTCTTTATAAATTTTAAAGATTTACACTGTTATTCTATAAAAAGATTAAGTCTTTTACTTTTCATATTAATATTTTTAATAACAAAAGAATCTCATATATCTTTTTCTAGAAAACATACAGTTATTATAAATAAATATACACTTTATTGATAAACTCTAAATATAAATTATAACATTTTATATTTTTATTTTATAAAATCATATGAATAAGTTTAATCTTATAAAGAATTTGAGAGAAAAAAACTCAAAAACTCAAAAATAAAAAAATCAGAATATAATAAAATAAAATTAAAAATTAATAATATAATATAAATAAACTTTAAGAACTTATAATTAAATTATAAATAAGTATTAAATACATCTAAAAAATCAATATAAAAATAAAATATAAAAAATAAAAAATAATTAAAACTATAACCCCATTATACTAATTGTATTGCGATCTAGCCTATTTGTTGATTAACTGTAGCTTTTATTATTGATCATTTATAATACTTTTACTTCTTTATACATAACTTTATTTTATTTTGAAAATTATTTAAAATAAAAATATATTAAATAATTACTCTAATAGTGATCTTGTTTAAAATCTCCTCATGTGTGGAGAATATTAAAATCTTTTGAGATTATTTTTCTTATGACCGCCTCCTCTGATATTCAACGGGCTGCCCGATGCAGTAAAACTGAAAACTCGTGTACTACATGTATTGTGTTCACTCAAAAATGTGTTATGTATTATTAACGGAAAACAAATATACTACATATACATAATAGTAATTATCCTATAAAGAAATTATATTATTCATAGTAAATTATGAGATAAAAAAGATGTAATTACTCTTATATAATTATTTGGTGTAAGAATAAAATCAAACTATTGAGGGCATAACAAATTTAAATTATAAATTATCTAATCTTTATAATAAAATATTTTTAACTTTATGACAAAATAACTATTTATGGACATTTATATCTAGTAATTTATGACTAATTACTACCAGTTTATTTCTTTGACTTGGTTAATTCAAACATAAATAATTTATTACTCTTAGTTTTATTATTAATTTTGATTCTTAATATATATAATTAAAACTCTTATTTCATGTATTTGTTTCATGTTTCTAAAAAAATTAATTTAGATGTAATTATAACTAATCATATTCTTATTTGATTAAATATGTTATGAATTTCTTATGTTGGGTAATTTTATGGTTAGATACTCATTGCACTTGCATGTGGTTAGGTATTCTCTAAAAAAAAAAAAAATTACATCGTATATTTTGTCATTTGACTATCATTTGTAATTGCATAATTTTTTACTTAAAAATCATATTAACATTTTTAATAACAAAAGAAAGTCATGTTTTTTTTTTCTAGAAAATATATAGTGATTTTAAATAAATATAAATTTTATTGGTGAACTCTAAATATAAATTATAACATTTTTATATATTGATTTTATAAAATCATATGAATAAAATTAATCTTATAACAAATTTGAGAAAAAAAAAACTAAAAACAAATCAGAATATAATAAAATAAAATTAAATAAATAAAATTTAAAAAGTTATGATTAAATTATAAGTAAGTATTAAATAAATCAAAAAAATAAACCAAAATAAAAATACAAATTAAACTTATAACCCCATCATACTAATTGTATTGAGTTCTCGCCTATATGTAGGTTAATTAGCTTTTATTGACACGTGTCGAAGTCTCCTCGGTCCGCTTCTGACGTGTCGGCTTCTGGAGTATCCCAAATCTACAAGATTTCTTGGTTCGGACAACCTGGAGGTTTTGTATAAGAATTATGTATTGCAAGAATTTAATAAAGAGGGCCTCTCAGTGTAGTGGTTATAATGTCTTCCCTCTAACCTATAGGTTTGAAGTTCAAATCTCCTTGTTTATATATTAGTTTGCTTCCCTTTTATTTTCAAATATTTTCTTTTCAGTCTATTACCAAGAAAAAAAATCCTAAATATTTTCTATTATCTTTTTATTATTAAATATATTAAGTAATTACTCATGTAAAATATTTATTTTATATATTCATTTAACTAAATTTATATTTTTTGACCCAATATTTTATTTTTTTTAATAGATTTTTTTATTCGTTTTGTTTATTTAGTAGTTTTCTTTATTTTATAACATTTTTTTTTCTTGTTTTGAAATAATTATTTAGCAATTAATCAGTTTTTTTTTGTTTTTTTTTAGTTTAAAAGTACTTTGAGATTTATTTTATTATACTCTATTAATTTATGTTATGTTTTTATTTTTCTAAATATATTAAGTTATGATTAAATATTTATTTAAATTACTTTATGATTTTTAACGACTTATATTAATAGTCTATAATGTTTTTAAGTCTTTTATTTTTCAAATTTATAAAATAACTATATGTATTTAATTTATAAAGTATTATATATTTCCTGGTTTCAATTTTCGAGGTTTATTTAGTATTATATTATAATATTTTCTATTTTGATATTTTTTATTTTCTTCATTTTGTAATTTATTAAATAGTTATTTAGATAAAAATATTTTTGTTAAAATGTCTACATAATTTAATCTTCCTAATTTATCTTATATCATTTACAATATTCTTTATTTTTTCAGATTTTTTAAATAGTTTTTTTATGAATTTATTAAACATCTTTTTCAAAGTCATCATAATTAAAATAACTTCTAAAAAAATAAATATAATACTCAAAGAAAATTATGAAATTACATAAGTAAAGTATATAACTTATAATTATTTCGAATTTAATCACAATTTATTTTTTTTATCTGATTTAAAATTATTTTGGATTTAKTTTATAATATTTAATAAATCTAAGTCATATTTTTTATTTATAAATATATTAAATATTCATGATTAAATATCTATTTAACCTAAATTATAAAATCTAAATGACTTATATTGTTATTTTTCTTTTTTTTTCTTTTTTATTAAATAATTGTATAAATTTAAGAATATTTTGTAATATATTCTTTATTATTTTATGTTTTGAATTTTATTTAGTATTATATTAAATTTTATATTTTGCTTTTTATTTATTATTTATTTATTTTTTCTGTATTATAATTTATTAAATAGTTATTTAGAGTTTTTTTATTTATTTATGAAAAGAATATGTGGTAGTTTTGATTTATATAAGGTTAAGAGTAATTGTCATAAGGCAATCGTATAATTATATATTATTTGTAAAAGTTAACATCAAATAGTAGTTGGTTAAATGGTTAGAATCATACCTTATTAGCAAGTGCAATACACCGTGGGTTCATATCCCAGTTGTTTTATTTTGCGATTTACTTTTTTATTGACATTGCTCAACATTTACACATTTTCTAGGGAGCAAAAAAATAATCTTTGAGAGACATGAGGTTTGAACCCGCAATGTTTTAATTTTGTACCTAGCCAGAACCACTCCACTACATGATCATGATGTTATAATCTATAAACAAAGTAATATACATTCAAAAATAAGTTTAATATACACACACACTAAACACTTTGTAAAAAAAATATAGAATAATAATATAAGCCGTTCAAAATTATAAAGTAAGGTAAATAAATATTTAATCATGAATAATTACTGATATATTTTAAAAATGAAAAATAAATTGAAGTATTATAAAATAAATATCAAAATATATTTAAATTAGATAAGAATCTAATAAAGTGTGATTAACTTCTAAATAAATATTTCACACACAAAAAAAAGGTGTTCACAAAAAGTGATGTTCATAAAAAGAGATTTTGTGTAAATAGATTAATTGAGAATTTTGTAGACAAATATAAAATATTATAACACAATAATAAATAAATTTCAAAACTTGATATTAGAAGAAAAAAGAATAATCTATTAATTAAATTTATAAACTTATTTAATCAATTTAAAAATAAAAAATTCAAGAAATATTATCTAATCTAATAATAATATAGTCGTTAAAAACTAAAAAGTAAACATAGAAAAATAAATATTTAATGATGAATAATAAGTTGAATAATACTTATATTAAAAAATATTGTGATACCAAATATCATCACCAATTATTATCAAGTTGCTATTGAAAAAGTCTCATCCTAAATCTTGATGTGAATGAAAAACTTATATTTGTTATCACTAAATAAGACTTTAGTGTCAAAATAATGTTGTCACTATTTCTTTTAAAGTATTGACAAAATATGGTGTTGTCATGAAAAGAAGCTTATTGTGACAATGGATGTCGTCACCATTTTCCATGGAACATAGATTAGTTTCAAGCATAATTAAATATTTCAATCAAATATATTATTATTATTATTATTATTATTATTATTATTATTAATTGTGTAAAACACATAATTTAGTTATTTATTTTAATCAATATTTCTTTAACGTTGATTTTTATTATTTTTATATTATTGATTACTTCAAATACTATACAATATATAGTAATTAAAATTAATTAACATTACATTTAGAGAAATTAATGAGAAATGGTATGCTTTTAATAACATAAATATGCAGTGATACCAAAAATCATCTCTAATTATTATCAATTTGTTATCGGAAGAGTCTCTTAAATCTGGTGTGAGTTTGTAGCAAAAATAAAATTATTATGACAAATTCATATTTGACATCACCAAAGAACTCTTTCGTGTCATAATAATGTTGTCGCCATTTTTCTAGAACTGATAAAAAATTGTAGCGTTATAATGAAAAGAAACTTGTTGTGACAACATATATCGTCAACATTCTTCAAGGGAACATTAGTGACAAAAATGATTCCGTCACAACTAAATACTTATCATGACACCCAAATCTCGTCACACTTTATTATATGTTTGTCATAAAAAAAGGTTTTCCGAACCGTTTTTTTTGTCTTCCCAATATTGTGACAAACTAAATTTAAACGTCATCAAATATAAGTATTCGTGACGAAATCGGTGAACAACTGTGACAACATTAAATGCTGTCATAGAATGGTGTTATTCTATGACGAAATTAAAAAACGTCACTATTAATTAACATATTATGACGAATTTTTATGCGTGGAAAAAAAATTGTCACTAAACATCAGATTTCTTGTAGTGTGGCGGATGTGGATGATAATTAACAAGTTTAATTATTTATGTTCATATAAAAATATATTTATTGGTTTTAAGTAAAGCCTCAATGATGTTGATATAATTATTATTATTATTATTATTATTATTATTATTATTATTATTGTTGTTCTTCATATTCTTACTATTGTTATTATTATTATTATTGTTTCAAAATACTCTAGTTTTTTCTAAAAGTGACGTAACATGAATAGTTATATTTTTTAAATATTCATGCTTCCGCTGTGATAAAATATTGGGATGTTACAAAGTGCATTTCCATTAGTTTTGTTTTATTGTCGCAGTAATTGTACTCACTATTAATATTAACAAGAAAAACGCTAATTAGACTGTGGATAGTGATTGGTGAAAAGTTGGGAAGTGCTGTGTATTAATGGAAATATGCATTGTAAAACTTAAAAGTAGCATTTATTACGTATTGCGGAAAAGTTTTGGAGAGAAGTATTTTTACCAAATGCTATATCAAAACAAAGCCTAAAAGTTTAGTCGAAACTTTGGTTCAAGTGATGATAGCACTATAACCATCCATGAGAGATTAGGAAACCAACAATCTTATTGCAATTGTTCACGGGTTTATCCTTTCTCCATTTGAATTATTACTGTAGATACAAGGCTGGTGACAAATTTGAAAATCAATAGCAAATAATACCCAAATTACACTTCAAGAATTAATGCCCTCAAAAATTCACTAGCATTTTTCAAAGTCGTGACAATAACCTATATCTATCTATTGAATTCAACATCTCTCGTGTATTTGATATTCTAGAAGAAGAATTGCTGATTGATTTTCAACATCTCTCGTGCATTTTTATAAGTCGCTTCAAAATTTTGTTCAAATGATACCATAATGGCTGGGCTCGGTTAATAGGGGTGTGCTTACTTAGTCTTAATAGCTTCTTCAACATTTTTGTTACGCTTTGGTCGTCCACACCTCTTTACATCTTCACCCTGTAGTAGTTCCAAAGCTTTCTCCAAGGTTATTTCCTCGGGCTTCATATTCTGTACACACCAGACATGCAAAACAAGGTCATGTAAAAGATCGAACAAAGAAACGGGTTTTTGAGTCCAAAAGAATAACTATATCGTCAGAACACAATACTGACAATGTAAGTAGTAATACATAAAAGGCTTCACCTTTGGCACAGGACCAATTGTGCGCCTATGTCTAATGGAAAATCCAACTTTCGCAAGCTTTAATACTACTGGTTGGCCATCATCTGGATGTTTTCCCTGAAATGCAAGCTCGTTTATGATAAGTCGAATAACAATGAGAAGTAAAAATGATATAGTAAATTACAAAAACTACCCTGACATTTAGCCTAATTAAAAAAATTATCTTTCAAAATTAGAAGTACTCCCTCGACATTTGTTTATAAATTGCACCCTTGAGAAGTGGGTGTTTGTAAAAATTTAATAAGTATTTGTAATTTTGAAAGATAAGAGCTTTTTGTAATTAGGCTAAATCTGAAGGAATATTTCTACCTAAATTCCTAGATGAAATTGACATACTGAGTTGTAAACATACCAACGTCACTGGATACTGCAGTAAGTCGAGGGCATCTTCTAACGTGATGGAGTCAATATCCTTTATCTAAAATACAAGAAAACAGAAACCCCAGATTAGCGCAAGCAGCATAATTAAGTATGAATGACTAGGATGAACTGATATAAGCATGGGATACAGGTAATGAGAAGAATGCACGTCAGGATTTTAGATTAAAGAAACGTGAGATAAATAAGCATAAAGAATACACTATTGAAGATTTATAAAAAGCTTCTAAAAAACTTCTTATTTTCTAGTGAAGGCACAATCCAGTGTCCAAACAGTTAAGTAGGTCCCCTAAACTAAAATTTAAAATTAAAATAAGAACACCGAAGAAATAAAAAAACTAAACTAACAAAAAACTAAAACAAGAAGCCTAAAAAATGGGAAAAAAACTATAAAAATAAATAAATCGCAAATATCCAATAAATAAAAAACCCTAAAAAAAACTAAACTAAATAAAAAATAAAAAAAAGAACCCTAAAAACTGAAGAAAGAAAAAAACAAAAAATTGGTACCTGCCTAACAGAAGGTACTCAGTTAGGCGGATGTACAAAAGTTTTTGTATTTGTAGTGTGGCTTAAAGCATGGAGTAAGATTAACCAATACAACCCTTTGTTTCATTGGGATCAAAAAAAGCCCCTAATATGATTGTTGCAATGAAATACTCAAGATTTCAAAATTTCAGAACACACACACACAGGAAATAGTTTTTCAACTTCGGACACTAAAAAAACGTACTCGAGAAGCAGAGGCTCGCTTAGGTAAATGCCCCTTTCTGTCTTCACCAAGCTGCACATAGTATCCATACGGGCCACTCTTTAAAAAGACCTAAGAAGGTGGCAAACAGCAAAATGAATATAAATAATCAAATAAATAAATAAAACACAGCATCAACAGACACCAGTTCTCAGTAAAAAAAAAATCAACAATAAATTTACTGTCAGATGAAAACCTTCTCACTAGATCCCGGATGGAGACCAAGCAACTTTGGCTCCTGCACATTGTTCTTTTGGTGTTCAGGAGTGTTATCTTCCTCGTCTTCACCGTAGAGCGTTTTAGCAATATACCTGCAGACCGCCAACAATGTAAAAACCAAATCCAATATTAAAAAAAAAAAAAAAAACTCTCCACTGGGTTTCTATAGTTAATACTCACTTGCACTTCGGGTGTTGATCGCAGCCAATAAAATATCCCGCACCAAACCTGCTTACTTTGAAAACCAACATCCCTTGCAGACAGCTCGGGCAAGTTTTATTCCCATCAGGAAGTGCAGAAAATAAGAAATATCCAAACGTTTTCTCCAACATCTTCTCCACCTGATGGATATGAACGTTGCCAGCACACTCGCAATACTTGCTAAATCTAGTCCAATAATCTTTCAAAAGACCCTTCCATTCAGTCATCCCAGCAGATACATTATCAAGCTCAGTCTCCATGTCAGCGGTGAAACTATAATCCGTCACCTCAGAAAAATAATGAGACAGAAACGCCGACACCATGCGGCCACGAAACTCTGGGCACAACGCCCTGTTTTTCATCGTTATGTAGTTTCTATCCTTCAGCACCTTGATAGTGGTTGCATAAGTAGAGGGTCTTCCTATACCAAGCTCCTCAAGCTTCTTCACAAGCGACCCCTCAGAGTAACGTGGCGGAGGCTGAGTATGGTGTTGATCAAGGTCAACTTTGGTCAAGGTCAACGGCTCGCCACTTTTTAAATTGCTCAAAATCCCAAACACTTCGCTGCGATGGTACTCTTCGTCGTTTTGGGCTTTGACGTCCTCGTAAACAGCCTGAAAGCCTAGAAACTCCACCCTCGAACACGTGGACCGGAAAACAATGGACTGATTAGCATTCGCAATATCGCACTGTATCTGCTCAATGACTGCGGGCTCCATTTGGCAAGCCATCGTACGGGACCATATGAGAGTATACAACTTGAAACAGTCCGCATCGAGCACCCCAACGAGCATCGACGGTTGTCTTCGGATATCGGTGGGCCTAATGGCTTCGTGGGCCTCCTGAGCATTTTTCACCTTTTTAAAATACTTGCGTGTCGTCTTTGAGGCGAAACTCGGCCCGTACTTCTCAGTGACAAAGGATTGGATATCCTTTGCGGCATCGTCTGATAAATGTAACCCATCGGTTCTCATGTAAGTTATTAGCCCCGTGGATTTACCGTCCGATAACTGGAATCCCTCGTACAGTTTCTGAGCAACTTTCATCGTATGCGATGCTGCGAAGTTCAATTTGTTCGCAGCGTCTTGCTGAAGTGTCGATGTTATGTACGGCGTGGGTGGGTTTCTTCGAGTTTTACTTGTTTTAGAGCCGAGGACTACAAAGTTGGACTGATTAATCTTTTCTTCAGCGTCTTTTGCCTCCGCGTTGGAGCTAATTGACAGCTGATTCAGCTTTTTGGAATCGAAATGGGTCAGATGTGACAAGAGATAAATTCCTTTTGCGGAGTTTTTATTTTTCGTCTGGAACTGAGCGTCGACGGACCAGTACTCCTGGGGTTTAAATTCATCGATTTCTTTTTCCCGGTCGCATATAAGAGCTAAAGCAGCAGATTGGACACGTCCAGCGGACTGGCAACCAGGTAATTTCCTCCATAATAAAGGGGACACATTGAAACCAATTAAATAATCAAGAGCACGACGTGCAAGATAAGCATTCACCAAGTCGGAATCGATGTCTCGTGGTGACTGGAGGGCGTTTTTAATAGATGATTCGGTTATTTCGTTGAAGACGACTCTGGCAACTGAAATGTCTTCACGCAAAGCGTCCTGTTGCTGCAGCATCTCAATGATGTGCCAAGCGATAGCCTCTCCTTCACGGTCAGGGTCTGAGGCAAGAATAAGATTTTCTGCTCTGGAACAAGGGACAAGAGATGAGACAGTACACAACACAAATACTAAAATAAATAAAACATAAATGCATGGGTTAATTACAAAAGGTGCCCACGAGGTTTGCCAAATTACAAAAAGAAAAACTGCAAACTTTCGAAATAATAAAAACTACCCCTGAAATTTTACATTGTAATACATTTAACCCTTCATAAGCAAAAAAAAATATTCAAACTCCTCCGCACCTGAGCCTCGTTAGACTCAGCTGAAGTGTAAGGTATAAGTGAAGAGAATAGAAGAGATGAAGTCCGTCACTTAGCCTAGTTTCACATTTATAAAACATTATAGTTAGCCCCTTAAATTTAAGGCCGAATCAAACCTCACAGGTATTTATTCCAATTTTGAAAGTTAGCTTTGTTTTTTTGCAATTAGGCAAACCTCGAGGGTAATTTTATAAATTATCTCTAAGAAAGAAAGAAAACAAAACATCGCCTAAAAGCAGCAGAGACTTTGAGTTCAATGATTAAAAAAGGAAAGCAAAGCACATGAACAAGTTATTCAGAAGCAAGTCCAAGACTCGAACCCAAAGGCAAGTGGGAACACAAAACAGTTATACAAGGAGAAGTGGTTCGACGAGATGCTACATACCCGCTCAGTGCAACCTTAATACTCTTAAGATGAGACCAGGCAGGAGAAGGTACTTCCCACACCATACTGAAATCATCATCAGGCCGCACAGATCCTGATCTCGCAGCCAAGTCCCTGACATGGCCATAACTGGGCAGAACCTCATACATATCACCAAGATATCCTTGAATGACTTTTGCCTTCGTGGCGGACTCAACCACTACAACAGATTTAGCTATAGGTGGATATAATTGACGCCAAGCTTTTTGGCCTCTGGGCTTAGTTTTATTGTTCAGGCATGAAATTTGGCCAAGTGTGTCATCTGACTGTCCAGTAGATTCTTCGTTAGGTTTCGAAAGGGAAACGGTTTTACTATTAGATTTTCCCTTTTTAGTCAAGCACCTGGTTGCCTTCTTCGGAACATTCTTCGTCGTATCAACCACTGCTGCCAGAGTACTTGAAGGCAAATTGTTTATCTGTACAAATGTATGCAAAGTTAGCCAAAACAATAGTACATTAAGTAACAAGAAAGTTGCTTGGCAAAGCTTAAAAGTTCTCAAAAACATCTTATAAGCTCTGAAAAATTGTTTATTTAATTTATTAAAAAAGAGCTTATAATCTGTATGTTTTTAATCATTCCAAATAAAAATATGATGGACAATTATATAGTACTCCAAGTCTATCAAAATTATAGTTCCGTAATTTACCAAATATAATTTAACAGTATCCAATTTCTTTTAACAGTTTATATTTAAAATAAGATCTAACAACTTATAAGCTTCTAAAATAGCTTATCAGATGTAAGCGCATATAAGATGTTTTCAATAAGCTCACCCAACCACCCTCTAAAACCCAACCAGCATAGAAGGAAATACTTCTAACCTCTGATGAAACAGGAGATTGTTTATTATTTTTGTTATTATTCTTAATCTCCTTCGCTTCAGAAATTTTTCCCGCGTCAACAGAAGCAGCACTCGCACTGGACGACTTATTTTGTTGTTTTTTCTTGCTTTTGGATAGTTGCTTCACTTTCTCTTTGCCCTTGGCATTATTATCCCTAGCAATTTCGCCAGCTTTGACTCCGGAGCTGCTGCTTGCCAACTCATCGGCGGATGTTGCGTTTCCTTTGCGAGCTCCAAAAGCCTTTTGCCCCTTCCGATGCTTATTATTAAATGTTTTGAAAAAATCATTCCTCTCGTCGCCACCTTCCGTCATGACAACATTATTTCGGGTACCGACCCTTGGGATCTGGGAAAACGACCTGCTACTACTACAATGATAAGGTGAGCGGACCCCACTTAGTAACCCGTACCATGGAACACTGACGGGCATTGCGGAGCTGGAAAGATCACATCCGAAAGGTGACCTTACTCTGAAGGGGGGGGAAGAGTAAAGCGCACGACTTGTTAGTGGATGATTCTTGCTTTCGGCCTTGATTCTGAGAGCGCATGGAATCTTAATTCTCGGAGGAAAATGTTGTGATTTCTCAGCATTTGTAGATGAATACTTTAAGCAGATCCGAGAATAACTTTTGAATGCCCGGTTCCGCAACTAATAAGAGCAAAATTAAATTACAATCAATACTGCATAGACCATAAGAACCCTTAAAAGTTAATGATCCACAACCAAGTCAGTAGTAAATGGCTCAAAGAACTGCATTGAAGATCTTAAATAGAACACAAAATTCCTGTTTATGTATCTCCTCAATGAAACAAACCTACTAACTTAGTGGTTCTTAATAATAACACTTAAGTTCTCTTAAAATCTTTTCTCAAGACACCACTAGAGGCTGATAGCGCGGAGTTAAAAAAAATGAACAAAGTGCAATGGGAAAAATCTTCGATCACGGATGACTTTTCAATCAAATCGAATGAAATGTCCTCCATTTCATTGATGGTTTTTGCTCTATACCAAAAATCTAAACTGTGGAGAAAGGAAAAATATGGCGTACCAAACAATATTACCGAATGAACACTCTATTACGAGGTCCTTCACATTTCTCATAATGAATTGACCGTGGTCATCAATAAATTCGACGCTGACCTGTGAGACTTGGCCACGAGACCATGTCATGCCGATAACCTTCACTACTACTGCATGCTTGATTTGTAAATCCATTCTGCAAGAGATAAATTCTCAGGAGATGAACTAGTGACAAGGGGTGAAAATAAGTCGAACTGATTTACAAAAATATTAGGCAAAGTACATCTAGTAAGCAAATTGGAATTGCTAACGGTGAGCCAAATTATCACAGTTATTCATGCAGTGTTTCCAACAACAAATAGAAATAAATCAAGAAATACCCAGACTAAAAAATGACCAAGGTGGAGTTAAGATACGGTTTTTCGCTGACAACAAATTATTTTTCATGTAAGAAAAACTCAAATCTTCTCACTGTCTCTCTCTGGCTCACGTCATCTTTCTCGGTCTATTTCCCATTTTCCTGATATGGCTCCCACTAATTAAACTTTCAAAATATCATTCATTTCAGTCTAAAGATATTGATATATGAATGGCATAACATTGGTTATTCAAGGGATATGAGTAACCCCATCAAAAATAAATCGAAAATAGACAGACAATTATCAAAGGGAGAGATGAGTTATTCAAAGCAAACCTCAAATTTTGACAGGCGGAGATTGGGGAAAAACCTAGCCAGACTAGTCACTGTACGGTACATAAACCCTAGGACAATGCTATGACATGTTTTTAAACTTGCCACTCAATATTCCTCTTTGGCCAAAAAAATTTTTTGCACCCCCCAAATGTATGACTCAAGAATTTTTTTTACTTATTAAAACTAGTTTGGATACGCCTATCAAGTAAACACATGAAAATAAAAATCACAAACTTTTCAAAATAATAATTTTCTACAAAATTAATCAATAGCTAAAGTAAGTTCTTACTTTTAAAAAATAGTTTACGCCGAAATGATTATCATCCTCTAAAAAATATTAACGCCGAAGTAAAAAAAATTCACTAAAAATTATCGGCATAAAATTAATTTCGTAATATAACTAATATTCAACTTCCCTCAACCCTTAAATCTTAGTTAATATAGAAATCATAAACTATCGGATAAAAAAAATAGAATACAATCATATTCAAAATAATTTGATTAAAAACAGGCGGTATTTTATATACAAAATAATTGTGAATTCAATTACCATATTCTTCATTTGATAAATAAATAAAAACAGAATACGACGGTATTAGAATTCTAATAATTGATCTGAAACTGATTTGATCTGATCAAAATATATAAAAACAAAATATATACACAACATTAATAATTCATTAGATAATAAAAAAAATGGAAAAAGATAAAAAAGAAAAAATAATAATAATAATAATAATTGAATTAAAACATAATATGGCGGGATTTTATATACAAAATAATTGTATATTGTAAAGGTTGTATTTTTCATTGGATAAAATGCAAATAGTGCGATATTAGAGTTTTATGAATCAATCATAAAGATCTGATATGATCCAAACAAATAAAAACAAAATATATATACAACATTAATAAATTTATTGGATCTAAAAAAAATTCAAACTATTAAAAATAATTGAATTAAAATAGAATACGTCGGCATTTATATACAAAATAATTGTGTACTATAAAGTCTATATTTTTCATTGGATAAAAAAAGACAATATGTGGCATATTAGAACTCTATAAATTGATTTGATAAAAGATCTGATCCAAACACATAAAAATATATATATACACAATATTAATAAATTTCACTCGATCTAAAAAAATTCAAAACAGATCAAAACCAAAATATATTCACAACACTGATAAATTGGAATCAAGCATAGTTACACAACATTGATAAATCTGAATTTAAACTAAATCAAGAAAAGAAGAAAAAAAACCTCAGATTCTATACAAATATGAGATCTCTGTTTTACATATAACATCTGTTTTCTTTATTATTTTGTTAATTAGCCTAATGAAAGAATTGTATTGTTAGATTAGCACACAATATATATGTAAAGGTGAAAATGTTTGTTTCATTACAAAAGAAAATGAATGTTTGGCCAATATTATGTAAAATATTAACCAAGTATTGCATTATGTTTAATTGATTAATTGAATGAGATGATTTTAGTGTGTTTTTTAATTAAATTGTTAATTTAGGGAGTTTATTCATCTTTCATTTAGTCCAAATAAGACATTAATATGATTTAAAAAAATTATGAAATTAACATCAATTAACACTAAATTTATAACCAAATTAAAAGAAAATTGAAAATACCTCCTATAAATTTAAGAACATGTAAAAAAAATATAATTTTGAATAACTAAGGCCTCAATGTTGTCAATGGAATAAATATTTTTTTTTTAATGAAATCAACTATATTGACTCAATTTGATATTAAGCTCAATAAGGGAATAAGTTTGATTGACTTAGTTTCAGGATTGATTTTAGTGTGTTTTAAAATTCAATTGGCCTTTGAGAGAATAGATGGACCATTTATTTAGTCTTATTCTTACTTGAATTTAATATAAGAAGTCTCTAATTAACATCAACTATGCCTTGAATTAGGGCGGATATATAATTAAGTTTGAAAGTGTAATTCATACGAAAATTATGTTTTTGACCTTCTAATTGAAGTTTATTTAAAATTAATTATATTGATTATAAATTAACTAACTCAATTTGATTAATTATATTTCTATAATCTGTATAATTCAGTTATAAATATTATTAGATTCCTTAAAAGAAAAACTAAGATGAAAGGAATGGTGTATTTCAATCATGTACAATAGAAATAACATAATTGAAGGAATATGGTGAAATTAGGGAATTTATTTTAAATGTATAATTTATAATTACACTAATTAATTTTAGAGAAACATGGAAAGCTTTTAAAGACAAAAATATATATTTAATATAATCACGCTAAAATGAGGATATGTGTTTTTAATTTGGATTTGTTCATTCCAAAAACTAATTTGAGATAAACATAGAAATTTTACATTAATTAAGCATAATTAGTGGAACATTTAAGAAAAGATTTTTCATGGCTAGATATTCGAATGGTTTTTTTTTTTTAATTAACACATATATTGAATTTGAATACGATTTATATAATCATGCCTACTTTAGAATGCTATTTAGATGATTTATTTTTATTAATCATATTTAATGTCAGTTTTATATATAGAAATGCGTATTAACAAAAAATATTAAAATATTTACAGGAAAGTCACTAAATTTGTGTTTTTAACTAACTATAATAAGTTACTTAAAAAGATATAAATCTCTGATTATCATATTTAAATATTCAAATAGATCTATATTAGTTTTTTAAGAATCTTGGAAATACATGTACGAAGTTTATTTACTTAACAAAATTATAGATATACGTGAAGTTACCAATTCTATGGTATCTAGTCTCATAAAAGGAGTATGATTTCGTAATTTATGGATGAAAATGACTTACTTATGTTTTATTTTAGAGACCGAATAGAACAAATTCATGATTACGTAAATTATTATGGTAAATTTTTATTATGATTACATAATTTGTAATTTATGAATGAAAATAACTTACTTTTTATATAATTTATGATTAAGTGAAGTTACCAATTTTATGTATGAACAATTTTATGTATGATTACTTAATTTATGGTATTTAATCTCTTTGGCATCTAATCTTGAAAATGATTACTATACATAAATATAACAGAAAAATAGGAAGAAAAAACTGAATAGAAAATACATAATAGAAAAAAATATGTATTAATCCAAAATTATCTTTTCATAAATTGAAGGTCTCCAACACGATCAACTTATGAATATGACTAACTGAAAACTAATTGATAGAACATGTTCATTCGATTCCAATTTTATTCGGCCACAATATCAAAATAGTTGTCCGATAAGAGGTTAGTTAAGATATCAGACAGGACTCCAAACATCTCTTACATGTAATTTGCTTGAATGATAAAAATATTATTGTCTGCGTTGCATGATTCACGATTCAGAAATTTATAGTCTTCAATCTAATGCATTGCAAATCTCTATAAGTGACGGGCCATGTGCTGGCAATTTTCTCATATGATTAACATGTAAAATTTAAAGTGCATGACAAAGGCGCCTGATTCATCAGCAATCTAACCCGCTGACGAATCGCTGTCAGCCACTGTCGATTCAACCATGCAACCGTTGTTCCATCCAAGCCAGAATTCATTAGAAATATGTACACAAGTTTGAGATACATTACAGCTCAAGCCTATTAAGACCACGGTATTGTACCAACAGCAGACCAAAGTCAGGACACAGTCAATTGACCTTTTTGCCCTAACGATTTCCAGGAATTCTCAAGCCGCAACAAATGAAACTTCTCGACGAAAGGTTCCAAAACCTCAGACTCCTCTTCCGGCGCAAAAGCCATGCAGATGCTAAGCTCTTGAACAGCACACTCGTATTCTCTGTACAATTAATTAATTCAGTTAAAAAAATTATCGACACAATCACCAAAAGCATGCACTAATGGTAAAAGAAATTGTTCGATCGTGTTTATTACCTGTTATAGTACAACATTATGCCATAGTCTCGTCTCCAAACCTAATTATGCGCCTGCAGGATTAATAATCTCTCTGAGACCATGATAGCGAGCCTAAAAATGTATAATATCACATCCAAGACAATATTAACTATTAATGGTCTTAATAAATTAAAAAAAGCCTACAATCGAAAGAAAGCTACCGAATAAGCTCTACTATGATCTAACAAAAGCTATTCATTGGAAATAAGATACACAATTACCATATCTCAATATTGGCCTACTAAAAAGTTATACATTTAAAAAATAGGTACATTCTAAGTAAGGGACAAAAATTGGCTATTATCAATTTACCTAAGCTCCCGAGGCCGTAAAATAGGCATTTCCGAACCACAGTCCTTGTTAAAATTCTTGTCAGGGTTATGAACTGGCCTCAATGGAGAAGTCAACATTAACCCATGATTTGATCTCGAAGCACGTTTCCAATAGAGCCTCTGGAATACAATAATAATAAATGTTACAAAAAGGTCAAAACCTAAATTTGGTAAATAAATGCATGAAAAAAAAAACAAGAGCTCACAATCAAATTCGCCAAGGCACATGCAAATTCACATTTCTCAAGATTTGGTTTTTCCAATCACGGATCTTCTTAGATTCAGAAGTGCGATTTCATGATATCTAAATCTATAAACCAAGCATAAAACCTTATTTCATCCAACGACGTTCGTGTGTTCATTAACAAAATAACAAAAAATATGTATCAGACCTATAAAGTTTTACAAAAAGCTGTGATCATCTCAACACATATTACAATCATCGGCAAATTTAAACTACTACAACTAAATGCACAAATAAAAAAACACATCCGAAAACAAAAAAAAAAATGAGAAAACAAATTGGGAAATAACAAATCTATATAAAAAAAAGAGAGAAAAAATAGATCTGAAAAGTCAAAAAAAAAAAAAAAAAAGAGAAAACATATCGTCAAAATTATGGATCTGAGAAAAGGAAGTACAGATCTGAGAAAAATTAAGATTTCTAGAATGAGATCGTGGGATTCCAGAATCTTAGATTTCATAGCATGAAAATCTCAAATTGGAGAAGTTGAAAAATCAAAAAATTGGAAAATTGAAAAATTGGAGAATTAGTAGAAAATTGGAGAAGCGGCGGAGAGGTTCTAAGGAAGAAACCCTAAACGTGATACGATGAAAAAATAATGAAAAAAATTACTATTTTATACCCTTGACAAATTTACATAAAAGAAAGGGCTTTTAGAAAAATGATGTGAGGCTGCCACGTCAGGTTTTCAAAGAATAACAAAATGACACATGTCAGTTGAATGAATATAAAGTTGATACCTAAGCAAAAGTGTCAACAGAATTAGTAAATAGGGTTGATCTTAGAAGTGATAAAAAAAAGGGGGAAAATCTAGAGAAACGACGCCGTTTAGCAAGCCAGTTGTGGTTGTGGAATTCCATAACATTAAAGAAAAAAAAAAGAAAAAGAAAAAAGACTACGATGAAAAATATAAGAAATACTTCGCAAGTAAACTTCACAGAATTGAATACACCAAACCCTGATTACACTAGAAGAGCTAAACTTCATATTTTAGTATGGGTAAGTCGTTTTCCACTGTAAGGGTAATTAATTTTATTTTATATCGCGGACCGTAAAAATTTACCACTTCAAATATTTTTTGTTCCACTTTATCCCAAGATGTACAATAATTTTCGACGTTGTTTCCTAAATATTATTTCCGGTGGAATATTCATTTTAGATTCCATCGACGGGCAGTTGGGGGGCAAGCGCAAGAATCTTATAATTTGAAAGGTAAAGTGCAAAAAATCTTAAAGTTTTGGGGCAAAGTAAAAATATAAAATTGAGTTTTTATCTTATACACACATGCGCACAAACACACAAAAAGTTGTCAATACAATTTCAATTTTAAAAAAAAAACTTCAATAAATATTTATAATTTTCTAAATATAAATGTTGTCAATACATCTTTTATATTGTTGAATATGAAACACACGACTAAGTATTATGTAATTTATTAGGCTAAATAACATAATAATATATTATTATATTTGAACAAAATAAAATAAAGGTGTATTTCGTATATGCATTATAATATTATGATACAAAAATAAAGTTATCATTCGATATTATTATTTGTGTAAAAAGAGTGATTAAATACTATATTAATCATGAGTACATTGTAATATAAGATTGTACCACCATATTACATAGAGAAAAAGTGCAAATACGGCTTTAATATTTACGTTCAAGTGCAATTATAATTATATTATAAGATAATTTTTTAATAATATCTTTTTAACTATACTAGTAATTTATACCCGTGCGATGCAAATCTCATGGTGCATAAATATATAAACTGAATATTAGTGTTATTATTGATTCTAATCATTTAAATTACTAAGTATGTATTATTTGACATTTTTTGGTATATAATATATTTATTATTATATTCGTAGAGTTGTCGTTCCCACCAACTTTCGATTGGTGACTCGTAAAATAGTATGTCTATTTGTATTTTTGCATACAAGATTATAAATCATAAATTTGATGTCTTAATTGTTTTGGCTATTAGTAATCTCAATTTGTATTGTTTATACTATTATAAATTAAAAATATAATAAATATGAAGTAAAATAATAATAATAATAATAATAATAATAATAATAATAATAATAATAATAGTAATAATGGATTACCAAGCATATTTGTCCTCAGTAATATTGAGAGATTTTTACCGATGGATTAAACCTTCATTAACGACACTCTCGGTAAAACCTTCAGTAAATCGGCGCCAACATTTACCGTCACTGTTATCGAAGGTAATGTCGAAGGATTTTCGAGGGAAAATACACCGAGCGAAAAAATCACTCGATAATACGGAGGGGAATATAAAACACTCAAAAGTACATAGAGGAATCATATACCCTCGATATAACGCCCTCAATAATACCGAGGGTATTTGACGCCTCAACAAATTATGAGAAATAAAAAAGAAATAGTAAATATTATTGAGGGTAAAAAAATGCACTCGGCATTACCGAGTAGAATCTGTCCCCTCGGTATTTTTGAAAATTAAAAACTATTTTTTTTTTATAAAATCAAAATAAACACTATAATTTCATACTATACATTTAAAATATAATTCACATGATTTTAATATATAATTATCATCGAACTTATATTTATTGGCATGTATCGTGTAATATTAATAGTATGATACGATCGATCTTTTGTTATACTATATAGATCGATCGAGTTATTCAATTACATACGTAATTAATGAAGTCTCATTATTATTATTTTTTAAGATATCACGTGGTTGCTTTCCTTATTTTAGAAACATAATAATTACCAATTGATTGATAATTATATTTTTTTTTCTTTTTTTTTTTTATTTCAAAATACCAAGAGGAGATGATTCCCTCGGTGAAGTACTAAAGAAAAATAATTCCCCTCAGTGATATTGAGGGAACTCAGTGCCCTCGATATTTTATCGAGGGGAATTCCGTCCCCTCGTATTTTGAAAATAAAAAATAATAAAGAAATATAATAACATTAAAATAAACCTTATAATGTCATTTTACATATTTAAAATGTAATTCAATTTGTTTTAATATATAATTATCATCAAACATATTTTTATTCACATGTATCGTGTAATATTAATAGTATGCATGATAAGATCGATATTTTGTTATACTATATAGATTAATTGAATTATTTAATTGCATACGTAATTAATGAAGTCTCGTTGTTTTTTAAAGATACCACGTAGTTGATTTCCTTATTAGAATCACTAAAAATACTAATTGATCGGTAATTACATATTTTTTTATTCTTTTTTATTTATCAAAATATTATTATTAAGAATCACATTAAATATAAAAATAATTTTCAATTAGTTCTTCTGAATCATTCACCCTCTCATACATCATACTTGAATGGTTTAATCATCTTAAATTATAAATAGAAGTCATTTTCTAGCATTAGCCTATGTTTCTAATAATTAAAGCTTTATGTACTAAGTAATATCCATATGTGGAACATGAAAGGAGAAAAAAAAATCAATTATGCTAAAATAATAAATAACATCAATATTCAACAAATATTAAAATGAATTGCTGTTAAACTCATTCAAGATATTCTCATATTAAAGTAGCAGGGAGAAAAAAACACACCTAAAATACATTTATCAAAACTAATAAAAATGATTTAAAACCCATAATAATTATTTCCAAGGATAATCACATAGAATTACTTCTACGTAATGTTGAACTTATTTTATGGTTTAACTTAAAGATTATATTGTTAAATATTATTTAAATCCTATAACAATTATTCTTAAAAATAATCACATAAAATTACCTTTCCATAACGGTAAATTATTTTATGGTTTTAACTGAATATTTTCCTTTTCGAGATTGTTGAGGCAAGTTCATGTAGGTGATCCGCTAACATTACTAATTGTAAGGAGACAATATCCACATCGTCAAGTCCGTATCAAATGAACAATCAATTAATTATGTAGAAATATAAACAACATGATCAATTTTATAAAAAATAAAATCATACCTATTTATTATATTTCATCATATATTGTAATTATCATTTAAATAAATATTAATCAAAAGACCAATTTATTTGCTCATTAGATAATATCTCTATTAATATAATGCCACACCTATAAGAAAAGCGTGTATACAAAGTACTAAATTTCCATTGTTATATATATAAAGATTTGAATTTTAATGGTTATTTGCGTCAATACATAACTTTTGGTCACTTTTATTTTTTCATAAAAAAATAGTTGAACATTAGAAACAAATTGATTACGGTAATATTTATTTACTTTATTTTTTGGGTGCAGAGCTTTAAATTATAGTTGACCAGGGATTATGTAGGAAATCTTTTAATTTAATTCAATTATAATTAATAGAGATTATTATATTTTTAGTGGAATATTTATCTATTTTAAATTGCTCAAGTTTTACCATTTAGATAACAAATATGATTAATCTAATTGGATTTACCACATTCGAAATAATTAATTATTTATGAAAGTTATTTTATATTATTTAATTTTGAATAAATAATATTTGATGGAGGGTATAATTCGTATTTTACCATTTTGATATTTAGGATAATATATTGTATATAAACATAATTTAAATTATTACTTTTTATTTAAAATATGATTAAATACACATAAACTTAGCCAAATAATTATTTATGAAGGCTAAATCATATATTAGGTCAATAAATAGAAAGTAAATAATTATTTATGAAAGCTCTTAATAATAATTATTTATTTAGTTATATTGAAATTTTGGGATATTACAACATTTTAAATTAAATATTATATAAAGTTTTTCGTACTGATCTTCTATTTTGAAATTATCTAATTATATTGTCATATGCAATATATGATTTAAAATCTAATTTTAGGACTTAATCTAAATCAATTAGAAACTAATATGAATCAATTTGGATATGTCAAAACTTTTATAAAAAAATTTGGTCATGCGTTTAACGTTAAGTACATTATTCATGCATAAATATAAATTAGAACATAGATCTAAATCTATCACTACAAGAAATCTGATGTTTGGTGACAATTTTTTTTCCACGCATAAAAATTCATCATAATATGTTAATTAATAGTGACGTTTTTTAATTTCGTCATAAAATAACACAATTCTATGACAGCATTTAATGTTGTCACAGTTGTTCACCGATTTCGTCACGAATACTTATATTTGATGACGTTTAAATTTAGTTTGTCACAATGTTGGGAAGACAAAAAAAATTGGTTCGGAAAACCTTTTTTATGACAAACATATAATAAAATGTGACGAGATTTGGGTGTCACGATAAGTATTTAGTTGTGACGGAATCATTTTTGTCACTAATGTTCCCTTGAAGAATGGTGACGATATCTGTTGTCACAACAAGTTTCTTTTCATGATAACGCTACAATTTTTTTATCAGTTCTAGAAAAATGGCGACAACATTATTTTGACACGAAAGAGTTCTTTGGTGATGTCAAATATGAATTTATCATAATAATTTTATTTTTGCTACAAACTCATACCAGATTTAGGAGACTCTTCCGATAACAAATTGATAATAATTAGAGATGATTTTTGGTATCACTGCATATTTATATTATTAAAAGCATAATATTTCTCATTAATTTCTCTAAATGTAATGTTAATTAATTTTAATTACTATATATTGTATAATATTTGAAGTAATCAATAATATAAAAATAATAAAAATCAACGTTAAAGAAATATTGATTAAAATAAATAACTAAATTATGTGTTTTACACAATTAATAATAATAATAATAATAATAATAATAATAATAATATATTTGATTGAAATATTTAATTATGCTTGAAACTAATCTATGTTCCATGGAAAATGGTGACGACATCCATTGTCACAATAAGCTTCTTTTCATGACAACACCATATTTTGTCAATGTTTTAAAAGAAATAGTGACAATATTATTTTGACACTAAAGTCTTATTTAGTGATAACAAATATAAGTTTTTCATTCACATCAAGATTTAGGATGAGACTTTTTCAATAGCAACTTGATAATAATTGGTGATGACATTTGGTATCACAATATTTTTTTAATATAAGTATTATTCAACTTATTATTCATCATTAAATATTTATTTTTCTATGTTTACTTTTTAGTTTTTAACGACTATATTATTATTAGATTAGATAATATTTCTTGAGTTTTTTATTTTTAAATTGATTAAATAAGTTTATAAATTTAATTAATAGATTATTATTATTTCTTCTAATATCAAGTTTTGAAATTTATTTATTATTGTGTTATAACATTTTATATTTGTCTACAAAATTCTCAATTAATCTCTTTACACAAAATCTCTTTTTATGAACATCACTTTATGTGAACACCTTTTTTTTTGTGTGTGAAATATTTATTTAGAAGTTAATCACACTTTATTATATTCTTATCTAATTTAAATATATTTTGATATTTATTTTATAATACTTCAATTTTATTTTTTATTTTTAAAATATATCAGTAATTATTCATGATTAAATATTTATTTACGTTGCTTTATAATTTTGAACGGCTTATATTATTATTCACTACAAAAAAATCCGGCTGTCCTGGCGGATTTACTGGCGGCCAAAAAGCCGCCAGCATTTCTGACGGCCTTACTGGCGGCCGACTTTGCTGGCGGATATGCTGACGGCTTTG
>BMAC01000952.1:54025-93876 GCA_014905375.1 Phtheirospermum japonicum
TCCTTTCAATTGATCGAATAAGTCTTCGATTCGAGGTAACGGGTACTTGTTCTTTATTGTGAGTCGATTAAGTTCTCTATAATCGATACGCATTCTCATTGACCCATCTTTCTTCTTAATAAAGAGGACCGGTGCTCCCCATGGTGAAACACTCGGTCGGACAAAACCTAAATCCAATAACTCTTGGATTTGTGCCTTTAGTTCTTGAAGTTCCTTCGGCGCCATCCTGTATGGTGCCTTTGAGATAGGCGCTGCCCCTGGTGTCAAATTAATTGTGAACTCGACTTGACGACTGGGCGGTAATCCTGGTAACTCTTCAAAAAGACGTCCTTAAAATCTCGAACGATGGGCACTTCGTGCGGTGTCACCTCGACCGCTGGATTGCTCACCAAATTCACCAGGAAACCTTGGCATCTCTCTTTCTTCAACAACTTCATGGCCTTCATTGTCGTTATCACTTGTGGCACCGTCTTGGTCTTGGATCCAAAGAACTTGATCTCTCCACCTTCTGGGAGTTTGAAAGTTATTTCTCTTTCGCGACATTGTATCTTCGCTTGATATTTCGTGAGCCAGTTCATTCCTAATATCAAGTCGAAATCCCTCATTTCGATCACATACAAGTCCGCCTCGAGATTCTTTCCTCCTACATCGATCTTCACTCCCTTATCCATCAAGTTCGTGACCATTACGTCTCCGGATGGTAAACCAACCTCTAAGGGTTCCTCTACTCTAGTGCTCTTAACTTCAGTTAAATCATGAAATTTTCTTCGATACAAAAGAGTGTGAAGCACCCGTATCAAAAAGCACAAAAGCAGGAATTCCCGAGACAGTCAACATACCTGTTATAACTCCAGGGTTCTCTTCAGCCTCATTGCGTGCCATGGCATACATTCGAGCATTTCATCCATTAGTTGGTTTTGGCTTTGGACCTCGCCCGTCTTGTTGCCTTTGACCAAACACGGTGCAGAAAGGCGCCGTATGCCTACTCTGATGGCAGCGATAACATTTTCCTTGTCCTCGAAGGCACTCTCCGAGATGCTTCTTGCCACAAATCCCACACGGGATTCTGTTGTCTATCCCTTGCTGAAAGTTCCCGCCGCCAGTTTTCTGCTGCTTGCCATGGTTGGAGCTTCCTCCTTCCCACTTCCTCTTGTCCACCGAAGCCGTGGGTTTAGACTTCACCTCATCCATTCCAAGACATGACTCCACGTCTTGGGCTCTTTTAACCATTTCTGAGTACGGGAAATCACCTTGTGCTGAAAGGATACCCGCTAGTTGGGCTCTCAAACCTCTCTTGAACCTCAACGATTTCTTCAAATCGGTATCCACCAGGTGCGTAGCGAAACGGCTCAACTGGTTAAACCTCCTCTCGTACTCAATGACTGTCAAGCTCCCTTGTTTGAGATTCAGGAACTCGGTCTCCTTCTGATCGCGGTACGAGCGCGGGAAAAACTTCTCCATAACCACCGTCTTGAACTTGTTCCAAGTGAAGGCATCTCGCTCCGCCTCTGAACAGGTTCTCCAATAAGCTTCCCACCAGTGGTCAGCATCTTAAGTTAGCTGAAAAGTAGCACACGTGACCTTCTGCACGTCGTCGCACGCTATCATTCAAAATATTCTTTCGAGTGACCGAAACCACTCTTCCACTGCATCTGGTCCATCTCTCCCATTGAAGGTTGGTGGTCGGTACTGGCGGAACTGGCCCACTGCTCTCGAGTTGTTGCCTCCATTCCCCAAACCGTTATCTTAAAGGCGTTGGAAGAAGTTGGTGAAAACCGTATCCATATCCTCAACGGTCGTTTGGTCGAAGTGGGGTGGGTTTTTTTCATTAACCCTGTTTCCGCTTCTTCTTCCTCGGTTTGACGCCATATCCTAATATCATCAAAGCATTTACTTGGTTAATTACGATATATCTCTCTCAATATACGTCGTAAGATTTGTAACTTGTAACCACCACACACCACAGAAAATCACAAACTAGAATTCAGCGAAAAAATAGCGGAACATCAACCATTCCTTTGATAGTAGCAATATCATTTTCGTACAAACCAAAAGAAAGTAGCAATCAAACCAAAACCAAAGAAAAGTCCAAAATAGAGTCCAAATCATGAAAACAACGTACGAGGAAAAGTAAATATAAGATACTCAAAGTCAAACGTAAACAAGGCAAGAGGCCATCAATCTATAATGACGATCGCTTTTCTCTTCCTCGAAGAGCTTCCTTCCTTCGAGGGGTCGTCACTGGGTGGCTTAAGTCTCGGACAGCGAGGAGTGGTATGCCCCAGAGTGTAACAACTGTAACACGCTACTTCGTACTCCCCTTTCTCTTTCCCTTTAGAAACCTCTTCACGGTTTTCTTTGGGAATTTCTTCTGCTGAAAAGTCCTCCTCTTCCACTGGTTCACCACCTTCAGTATCATCCTCTTCGGGATCCTCTTCGGGGTCCTCCTCGGGATCCTCCTCGGGGTCCTCCTCTTCTTCTTCTTTGACAACCACCGAGGCTTCTTCCTTTGACCCTCCAACTTCTTCCTTCGTGGTTTTCGTCTCCTTGGGCACCTCCTCCAATGGAAAAGTAGACAACCACTCACCCACTAAATGGTGGATGAACCTCTCGTAATCAACTACGATATGAAGACCGAGAAACTGAATCCTCACAAGTCTAGCACGTAAATAGTCCCCTCGGAGTTTCCATTGTATCGGTAGTCGCTCCACCGTGTGCTGAGCTGCCTCGAGGCCAGTAATGGCACTCCCATCCGCTTTGGCCAAGAGCCACAAACGGTGTTTGGTCAACAAGTAAGACCCCACCGTATCAACCTCCGAAAAAATATAATTCTTGAAAGCCTCCATGCCTTGGAGTGTCATCATACCAATAGCATCAACAACCATTCCCAAGACAATGCAATCACATCCATAGTATAAACATCCATACCCAATACAATGCAGTTATGAATTGACATGGAATTTAAATAAATGATTAAACAATTGCAATGAACTTTTGTACCTTGAGGATATCGACGAATGTTCCACAAGGAGGAATGAAAACTATTTAAGTAATCTAAATATTTATTTTATAAACTTTTGATTTTCTTTTTTTTTACAAACGAAACGAGTCTACAGAACCAATCAAGACCTTGTCTCTGATACCACCTTTGTAACGCCCCGATTTCAATTTAGTCGAAAAGGGATTTATATATTTTTTTTAAATAATCAAATGGAGAAATCTTGGCGTCACAATAAATGCCCAATTTTTCACGAATTTAACATAAAAGATTCACATTTTTCAAAATGTTCAAGAATCACGCAGCGAAAATAATCATAATATAAATAACCAAGTTCTCAACAGTGGAAATTGATAACCAGAGTATTTTATGTCTAATTTGACTCTTATTTAAAACGTAAAACAATATTAAAACATAAAAATCCAATAACAAGAGTTTTCATTCCTCTCCTCGTTTCCCTTTCATTCGATATCTTCATTTGTACCTGAAAAACACGTCGTTGATTTGGGATGAGCTCAACGTACTCAATAGTTACACTGACATTCCCCATGCAAAATCATACAACTCAAATATAGCACAATTAACCATAGAATTCGCAATTTTAACGTCGAAAAATAGTTGACTGCAGCTAAAACGCGACGAGTTTCCTCGATGACACTTTAGGTCATAGGCACATAAGGCCCCTAGTTTTAATCATTGGGTATAGCACGTCGGGATAATCCCGATGACAACTTTTGGTCACAGACAACTTTAGGTCTACGTCTATATTAGATTTTATAAACATCGAATTTCATGATACACATAGCACGTAGATTTAAGAATGTAAAATTGAACATAGACAAGTCGATGGTCCCTACCTCGTAAAAATATCGTGGAAAATCGAGTGGAATGAACGTAGTTGGAATCCTAGGTCCCCTTAATGCTCGTCACCTAATCAGTTAGAGAATATATTTAATTAGTATTTTTCATATTTAAAATAGTAATAATAATGATAATAGTAATAATAATAACAATATTAATGATAATAATAATAATAATAATAATAATAATAATAATAATAATAATAATAACAATTTAAAATGGACTGGAGTGTAGTTATAAAATATGTTTTGTGGCTGGATTGGGGTTTCAATAATCTGGAAGGCTGAAATTTGAAGGCTTAGATAATTTGAGGGTTCAATCGAAGGTTGGCAGAAGGTTTGGGGGGTCAATTTGGAATTTTGGGAAAGTGGGCTGGATATAAAAGGAGGAGCCAGCCCATTTTAGGCTTKAATCCCGTCTGTTCTTCCTTTCCCCCTTTCTTCCTCAATTCTGAAACAGGCAACGACAATTGGCACACGGCAATCGGCACCTCTCCCTTCTTCAATCCTCGTCGGCGGCTAATGGGCTGACTGCCAGCAACGTTTTTCGGCGGCAACGCCACGCGGCGGGGCCAGGTCCGATTTGGAGGGTGCAAATCCCTCTCTGTCCCCTTCGAAAAAACTTGACGGCACCGGCCAGCGGCGAGCGGCGCAGAGGCCTCCCCTCCTTTGACTGGTTTGCGACGGTGGTTGAATCGTACGACGGTGGGGTTTGGCCCCTTTCGGACTCGGCCGTGGGTCAGTGGCGTGGATGCGAAGGTCCTCTTCTCCTTCATCTGCGACTTGGGCGCAACGACGGGTGGTGACGTTGATCGGCCGCTGGTGTGGCAATTCGGATGGTTCGACGTGGGGGCTGTTGGGTGGCAGGCGTGGAGATTGTGGGGCCACTGGTGGCGATTCAGTCGGTGGGTTGAAAAATCGGCGGTGATTCGGCGAACGGCGACCACAATACAACGTGGGGGTGGCTCCGGGGTCGGCTGGGTGGCGATTTGAAATGGAGGATGCTGGATGCGCGGCCGTGGTTCGATCGGCCAGCCTCTCTGTCCGGCTTGGGCGTGCGGCTTTAGACGGCAATTTGGGCGACTCGGCTGCGTGGGATTTGTAGGTGGCGATTGGAACAGGCCTTGGTGGTATTGGCGACTGGAAATCGGGCTGATTTGGGCGATGTTGCTGAGGTGATGGGTTGGTTTTTGGACAGGGGTGGTAGGGAATCGGCTGGGAACGATCGGGTAGTTGACGGCGATGGATGATTGGGGTTTGTGGTTGGAATCGGCAGCCGATTTGGTTACGACGGCTGCCGTAATATGGATCAAACTGTATGTTCTTGAAAATTTATGAAACACAAGAATAAAATTACCTCTTGCGGCTGCTTACAGACGAAAGTTGTAAAAGTTGATGCTGATTAAGATTTTGTTTATAAACCAAGTTTAGGATTTAATTAAGGAAGGTTAGGGTGGAGTCTTGGAGGGTTTGGGCTTGTTCGTTGGGCTTGGTTTTCAAGTCTGCTATAAAAACGATCAAATAGACGACTTAAGTTTTGAAAACAAATAATTCCGGGAACGATCCAACAGTATTTTAAAATATTAAAAATAATTATAATACAAATAAGTTATAATAATTTTAGAAATTGAAATTATTTCATAGACGACTCAATAGTAATTTAAATAAATAATGAATTTACTAAATAATTATAATAATTTCTTAAAAGTTGATAATATAATTTTATTTGAAAACGAACTATAAATTCGTTTAAATAGAATTCTTAGATTATTTAAAACTAAGATAGGAATTTGTTTATGGCGACGAGCTTGTGACTAAAATTTATATTTCTAATGCACAATGATAATTAAATAAATAAATAAAAATGCATTGGAAGTATGGATGTTACAAATATAAAGATGAAGGGATTGCAATGTACAACCATTGCTACCATAATCAATAGACTGCAATAGACAACCATTGCTACTAATAAGAAATAAAGGTTAATGGATTTCAGTGGAAAACCATCGCTACCATAATCAATAGACTGCATTGGACAACCATTGCTATTAATAAGAAATAAAGATTAATGGATTTCAGTTGTCAACCATTGCTACCATAATCAATAGACTGCGGTGGACAACCATTGCTACTAATAAAAGATAAAGATTAAGGGATTGCAATGGACAACATTGCTACCATAATCAATAGACTGCAGTGGACAACCATTGCTACTAATTAAAAGTAAATATTAATGAATTGCAGTAGATATCATTGCTACCGTAATCAATAAGTTGCAGTAGACCACCATTGCTACTTTAATGAATAGATCGCAAGGGATAACCATTGTTATTATGATTGATAGATTGCAAAGGATAACCATTTCCACTATCGCTATCATACCAAAAGTCGGTTTGGGAACACCCAAACTTAACAAACGATCTCCATAGGAGCCAAACTATAAGAGTTTTACAAGAGTCAGAACACAAATAAAAGAGCTCCATAGGAGTCGGAGTACAAAGTCGAGTTCTATGCGTCATGAAGTAGCCAAAGATAAGAATTACATGGGAAAAGCGACGCAAATTACCCGCAGGCGAGGGGAAACCCTCAGTTATCTCCATGTCAGTGTCAAGGGCACCAGAGGTGGATGTAGGCGGACAAGGTACGAGGCGTCCAAAGTTAAACGATGGAATATAGGTGCCTGTCATCTGCTTACAATCTTCAAATTCATAGAGATAAAAATCCATTTCGCCTCCTCGGGGGCATCGGTGGCCTCCTTGGCACTCAGTGTCAGCACCTCGATCTCCTTGCACGACTTCTCCTTTTCCAACTCTACAGAAGCAAGACGTCGTTGCAAGTCAGTGACTTCTCCCTCCAAGTGCTTGACTCACACTTCTCCTTATGCGAGCTCCGTAGAGAGATACATCACCCTCCAAGATCCATAATTTACCTTTGTTATTAGGCCTTGGTGGGTAAAGAGTTGTTGCAATGGTAACAAGGTTAAAGCACAATAAAAAAGGGGAATAACTAAATAAAATAAATATATTGCAGCACACTTGGGCTAAAAGAGCATAACCAATGTGTGTCTGGGTTTTATAGTCTTGAAAATACGATATCGCTCACGAGGAGCGACATCAAAGCCGCCAAGGTGATGAAACCAATAATGACTTTCCATACATTGTGACGAGTTGATATTATAAAAGTTGAGAATCTCACCAATATTTGCGTTTAGTAGAAACCTCACCCCATAACGAAACATACCCTCGTACAAGCTATGGGAGAAGTGGGGCGCCATGATCAAACCACCATGCTTGGGACTTGGAACATAGCACTCCAATGTGTTGGAATGTAAGACAAGGATTTGAATCTTTCAATGTCTTTGTAAGTAAGAGTTGAAACATCTTCTGTTGGATCAACCATCGAGACTTTGGGCTCACAAACCAGTTAATAGCAATCTGCCAGAGGGGCATTATCTAGAGACTCATCTAAATTCTCGGACATAACTAAAGAAAAAGAGAAGGCTCGCGTGCCTTTAGAAAGTTCGGTTTATGAACCAAGGAGCAAAATCCCTAACCTAGAAAATGCAAAGAGCTTGTCAAAAAAAATATCTCTAATGCACCTTTACAAAGGTCTCCCCGAGAACTACAAAGGTCTCCAAAGACTGGTCAAAGGTCCATGGACCAATACAAAGGCTCCCCGTACATTTACAAAGGTTCTACGAGAAATTAAAAGTCTCTTAGATAAGATGAAGGTCTCATGGACCATTACAAAGGCTCCCCGAAACTTTTACAAAGATTTCCCTAGGAACTACAAAGGTCTCCTAAGACAAGTGAAAGGCATATGGACCAACAAGAAGGCTCCACGGGACTTCTAAAAATGTCTCCCCAAGAACCACAAAGATCTCCAAATACCAGTCAAAGGTCCATGGATAAATATAGAGGCTCCCCGGACTTTTAAAAAGGTTTCACGGGATTTTAAAAAAGTGTCTTATGATAAGACGAAGGTCCCATGTACCATTACACAGGGTCCTTGGGAGTTTTATTAAAGATCAATGGGAACTAAAAAAGCCTCCTAAGACAAGTTAAAGCCTCATTGACCAATACTGAGGCTTCCTGAAACTTTTACAAAGGTTTCACGGCAATCACAAAAACTTCCTAAAATAAGTCAAAGGTCCATGGATCAATACAGAGGCTCCCTTGAACTTTACAGAAGTCTCCTCTTGAATTACAAAGGTATCCTATAACAAGTCAAATGTTCATGAACCAATATGAAGGCTCCCCAAGACTTACACAAAGGTTCACGGAACTTAAGTGAGTCTTAAGACAAAACAAAGGTCCCATGGACCATTACAGAAGCTCCCCGTGACTTTTATGAACGTCTTCCCGGGAATTACAAAGGTCTCTTAAGCCCAGTTAAGGTTCATGGACCAATACGGAAGCTCTCTGCCGGAACTATTAAAAAGGTCCCACGGAAACTTTAAAAAGTCACCTAAGACAAGACAAAGGTCCCATAGACCAATACAAAGGCCACGAGAACTTAAAAGATTTTTAAGACAAGACAAAGGTCTCATTTACCATTACAAGGGCTCTCGGGGACTTTTACAAATGTCTCCCCGGAATCACAAAGGTCTCCTAAAATTATTCAAAGGTGCATGGACCAATACGGAGGCTCCCCGGGAGTTTTAGAAAGATTTCACGGGAATTATAAAAGTCTCATAAGACGAGTCAAAGGTCCATGAATCAATATAGAGTCTCCCCATGACTTTTACAAAGGTCTCCCCGAGAATTACAAAAGTCACTTAAGACTAGTCAAAGGTCCATGGATCAATACGGAAGCTCCCCAAAGTTTTTACAAAGGTTTTATGGGAATTTAAGAAAGTCTCATAAAACAAGACAAAGATCCCATTAACTAATACAAAGGCTCTCTGAGACTTTTACAAAGGTTCCATAAAAACTTTAAAAAAACTCATAAAACAAGACAAATGTCACATGGACCAATACAGAGACTCCCCGGGACTTTTAAAAAGGTCTCATCGGGAACTATAAAGGTCTCTTAAGACCAGTTAAAGGTTCATAGACCAATACGGAGGCTTCTGTGAACTTTTACAAAGATTCCACGGGTATCACAAAAGTCCCTAAGATAAGACGAAGGTCTCATGAACCAATATGGTAAATTACAAAGGTCTCCATAGGAGCTCACGAAGGACTCCAAGAGACCATTACGAAGGTCATCTAATGTTATCACAAAGGTCTGCTAAACAAAAGTCCAAAGATTACGACAAAATGTCTCCTATGAAAATGCATAATACTTGAACTCTACAAATAAAAATCGACTATATAATTAAGAAGCTTGATTGCAGAGAAGCAATAGAGGTCTCTATTACTAAAATTCTCAAATTGAGAAATGAGAGTATTACTCACTATTGGGGCACTCATAGGCAAGAGAAACAATAGAAAAGCTTTTTATCGAGATAATGGGTATTTCGATCGGATCAGTGCAATATTCATCCGAGAGGGTTCGACAGATACTTTTTGTACGCGATATCACTTATATGCAAGCGATGAGAGATAAATATGTCATTTTTCACGTGCATATGTGATATTATAAAATTTGGACACGTGTACCGTGTAATTGATAGTCAAATGATGGACAAGACATAGACTTCATCTTTGTCACCGCAAAGGCTAACCTGACCTTCATGTCACTTTTGCTACCTTAAAGGCCCAGCTGTGCCGGATCACTCCTCCGTATCATCTTTGTCACTTCAAAGGTCTAATTGCGAGATGATTCATTTGCTAAATTAGGCTACCAAAGTTTCCTTTGTTATAAAAGGAGGGCATTGGTCAGGTAAAACGTAGCTACCCCTCACTCACAAAATACAACTCTAGATTAGGTCTAACTTAAGTATCGGAGTATCTACCCTAAGGGATGACCCCGAGGATTTTTTTGCAAGCGTCCTCGAATCAAAGGCAAAGGCCACTCATGTGTTGATTCCATACTAATGTTGAACCTATGATTCATCATGTGTCCTCCGACCCAATCCTTTGTATTTTACCGTATCATCAATTACAAAAAAACTACCCTTGAAGTTTGGCATAATTACAAAACAAACAAAAGGGTTGTTCATTTTTCAAAGAACAAGTATATCAATTCTTTTATCTTAGCTCTTTTAAAACATTTGTAAGACTGTAAGAATATCAGAAATGGTTAATTGAGTGCCTGACCGGCCTCTTCATCATTCCTCTATATATATATATAAGTATGCGGGATAGAAGAATGGAAAGAATCGTAACGTAATCGTAATGTAATTGTAACGGTTGTATTGTAATAACTCTACATCCTAAATACAAAGATTTCTAAAGATAAACTCTAATAAATATAATCTCTAACACTCCCCCATAGTCGAAGCGGGAGCTTGACGGATGTAAAGACTAGACCAAAAATCCAAGAGAAAGAGGAGATGGAAGCCCTTTAGTGAAGATGTCGGCATACTGACGAGTCGATGACACATGGATAACTCGTACTTTTCCATGAGCTACCTTCTCACTCACGAAATGGAGGTCAATCTCGACATGATTGGTGCGCTGATGTTGCACCGGATTAGATGAGAGGTAAACAGAGGAGACATTGCCATAGTAGACAAGGGTAGCTCACTGAAGAAGAACACGTAGTTCACAGAGTAAGTTACGTAACCAACATGTCTCGGCAACGACATTGGCTACACCTCGGTACTCGGCTTTTGCGCTGAATCGTGAGATAGTGTGTTGGTGTTTGGATGGCCATGATATCAAATTGTTACCAAAATAAACACAGTACCCAGATGTGGATCGACGAGTATCAAGACACCCGACCTAGTCGGCGTCAAAATAAGTAGTGAGAGCGGAGACGGAGGACGGCTGGAGCTGAAGGTCGAGATTAGGTGTGCTACGGATGTACCGGATAATTCGTTTGAGAACTTAAAAGTGTGGCTCTCGCGGATCATGCATGAAAAGGAAATTCTGTTGAACGGCGTAAGCAATGTCAGGTCGCGTGAAAGTGAGATACTGGAGTGCACCGGAAAGGCTATGGTAAGTAGACGGGTCAAAGATCGGAAGACCCACCCCATCGGCGAGTTTGGACTTGGTGTCGACTGGTTTGCAAGTCGACATCCCGGCGCGATCAATAATCTTTTTGGCATACTTCTGTTATGATAAAAATAAACAGAATTGATTTTTTATGATAGAGATACCAAGAAAATAGCTCAACGGCCCGAGATCGGTTATGGCAAATTGGTGGAGGTGACCGGGTACAGATCCCCAAGGCTATTACATCTCGTTTTGGTTTTCCCCGTTTGGAGGTCCTTCACAGAAAAGCCAACAGGGTCAAATTCCACACTAACTATATTATCAACAGTAGATTTTCAAACAGAAATGAGGTTTTTGACAATGTTGGGAGTGTGTAGGACATTGTTAAGGGAATAGGGTGGTGATGTGTTTAGGTTTGCAGAACTTTTACCAAAAACTGAAATTGTATTACCATTACCGACATAAACAAGAGATAAAGTGTTGGAATTAAAATAGGTGCGCAGGTTATCTAACTCCGCGATCATATGGGAAGACGCCCCGGTATCCATGTACCATGTGTCGGAGGGCTATTGGAGCGACATGGTGCTGAAGGCGTGGGAGGGGTCAGCCTTGTAGTGCTGCGGGCTTAAGAGCGGCCAGCGGCTGGTGGTGGCCTCGGTGGAGCATGGGGGCGGTGCGTTGGGCCAATGGGATATGGGCACGGTGGCGGGGTCCACCCCGGTGGCCAGTAATAACCTTGTTGGGGCATGTCGAGTCATTGCGGGTGTGCAGCAGTGCCCTATTGGCGGTTGCGATTAGAGGATAGCGGCGTCGACTCGGCTTTATTTGCATTATCGTTATGGTTGGTGTACCTTGCAGCGCGTCCACGACCATGGCTGTTGGAGCTGCAATGGGAGGTGTTATCGGCGCCTGGCGTCGACAATTTGGTAGCGCTTGATGATGAGCTAGTGGCGACGAGGCATAAGTCCCTTCCAATTGATGAGACCGACGTGAATCTTCCCGTGTGAGCATGATACGAGCAACTGAGAAGGAGGGCAGCGGCATTGTCTGATTGATGATACTTCCGATGGTGTCGTATTGTGGAGACAGGCCATTGATAAGTTGGAGGACTAGGTGCTACTCGCTGACCGCACTCTCAACGTCTCCGAGTTGATCGGTCAATGATTTGAGATGTTGGCAGTAGGCGGAGACGGAGGGAAACAAGGCAAGTCAGGCATTGATGAAGCGACTCTCGAGATCGGTGGAGCGAGCGGTGTGGTTGTCATGGAAGATGCCCTTGACACGGAGCCAAGCCTCTCGAGCGGTGGAGCCAACTTTGATGACGGTGAGGAGAAGGTTCTCACTAATTGTGCCATAGATCCAACTAAGAACAATGACGTCCAATTTCCGCCATTTGGCATCGGAGATATCGTCAGACGCGGGGACCAATCAATGTGATCAATCACGTTGTGAGCGAACGGTGATATGGAAAAGTTTGGCCCAAGTGTGATATTGAACCTTTTGTAGATCAAGGATAAGAGGGATTTGGTTACAAATGTTCGTAACTGATTGAGATGAGTACTCGAGGGTGAGGTTAGTAAAGGGGCAGCGGAGGAGATGGTTGGTGGGATCAAATATTCATTGGCCTTTGGATCGAGAAAGGAAAAAAAAAGTTTCCATAATTCTATGATACCATGTAAGAATACCAAAAATAGTTAATATAGTTAATTGAGCGCCTGACTGGCCTCTTCATCATTCCTCTCTATATATAAATATGCGGGTTACAAGTATAAAAAGAATCTTAATGTAATCGTAACGGTTGTAACAAATATATCGTAATAACTCTACATCCTAAATACAAAAATTTCTAAAGATAAACTCCAATAAATATAATCTCTAACAACAATATCTAAGGAGAAAATATATATAGGATCCTTTCATTTGTTGTATCAAACGGAAGTACAGACTTTGGCCATAAAGCTTTAACCAAGAATTTATGAGGTCAAACTATCCGTTCTTTGTGAAACAACAACAAAAAAAAAAAATTGGATTATGTGATTACTTTCATTAATATTTTTTTTTTAACTTCAAAAAGACGTTTAGAATTAGAAAATGAAAGAGATCACAGATCATCATCGAAGTTAGATTCTTAACTACTCTGTCTTTATTTTAGCTAGCTTAGATGTCCAAAATCTACAAATAGCTAGCTAAGTAGTGAAAATTATTTTAGCTTATCTTTTAACTCCATAGTTGGAGTTGTAACAAGACCACTCCTTGGCTATTGAAGGCAAGAAGCAATTTTTAGCTAACCTTCGAAAACGCTCTAACAGGCAACAAAACCAACCCCATGTCATCATCTTATCACTACTAATCCCAGTCATAATAAACAACAAAGAGAATGCAATTACACTAACCAGCACAACCAAAGCAAACATCTAATAGCTAGACATATTTCCCCATGGTTGCCTGAAACGTTGTTTCTCTCTTTTTCACCGGACACGCTGGAATTTCGAGGCCCATGAATTGTTTTGCAGAGAGCATCGAAGGTAATGCCTTTTTTTTTTTTTTTCGAATGGTTCATTTTGGGAATGGTTGGACTAGTATTCGTTGAAATCCTAAAATTCAAAATTTTTGGATATTTTGAATTATGTGAACATTAAGAATTCTTTTTTGTTATCGATGTGAAATTATGCATGAAAAATATATGATAATATATTATTATATTACTCCCTTCGTCCCATTTTATTTGTTGCAATTTGAAAAAAAAAATTGTTTCGTTCTCTCTGTCACATTTATATTTTCAAGAGATAATCATTGTTACTTTTTACTTTTCCAATAAAAAGTAAAAATTACTTTACTACTTTTACTCCTACTTTTATTATTTCACACTTTTAATTATTTTAAACAAAAGGATATTATGGTCATTTGATAACTATAATTATAACATCAATCATTTTTCTTAATCTCCATGAAATTATCAACTACGACAGATAGAATAAGACTGAATAAGTATATTTTTTGTTGTCAAATCATATCATAAAAGTGAATGGCATTTTATTATAATGTTATATTTTCAGTAGTATTTAATTATTAACGTAATTGAGCATTTGATTTTTAAGTATTAAAATAAAAGGCATCCTTAGGCAACCCTTTGCGACTTGATAAAGTTATAGGCGAATTTTATATGCAATTAGCCCTTAATTATGTTACTCGAGCTGAGTTCAAGTTCGGCTCGAGCACTAATTAATTCCTTTTAGCCAAATTAACAGAGAGTAACCATCCAAGTTGAACAATGCTAAAAGTAGGAGAACATTTCAAGTGACGACAAGATAACAACATACTTCCTAACAGCAGTTTGTCACAATAATAAACTTAGCAAACTTTTTTATTACACCTAAATTCACTAATGCTTAGGTGTGACTGTGTATTTCTCAATTAGGGTGAAATCTTTGCGAATTTCCTTTAGCATTAACCCACTGAGCCTGCCAGAAAGAACCCTAGATGTAAGCTCCGGCAGGAACGGGAACCATAGAAAGCACACAACCTGAGAGAAAATAATGGGTAATCCATCAATTACACAGATAAAAAGAAATCAAGTAGCTACCGGTTCTTGAAACATTCATGTTTATTATAAAAAAAAAAAAAGTATAACTCCACTAAAACCAAATACACACACAGACACCAATGGACACAATATATAGTTGAATGGGAAAAAAAAAATGGAGGGAGCTCTTAAATATAATAGTATAACACCATATACCTTTTGGAGGTCACATAGCATTCGCAGATCAAAATCCTTGACAAACTTTGACTCAAACTCGTTCACGTTCACCTTGGGCTCAGACATCATGGGATCAGTGATGAGTTCAATTAGCTTAGCTAAGATGTTTGACGGCGTGTTAGGCAAATGGATGCTCATTCCCGAGTAAGTCTCCATTACGCCCTTTAGCACCGGTGATTTGAGGGCAACCGCCATGTCAACTTCGAATGTCTCTCCTTCAGAACTCACCAACGAGACCACCTCATGATTAGACGAAACCTCCTCGCCTTGTGCAATTCGACTTTTGACACACCATCTGGATGCTCTTTATGGCCTTGGTGCAGTTATAATCTAATACGAGCTTTAGCAACTTTGATGCCTCATCCTCATTGTCAGAGCTCTTTGATGAGGACACGCGTATTTGAATACATCGCACTTGGACAATGAGACGCCCTATCGATCAGAAACAAAGTTAACACTTGAGATCGTGCACTTATAAAAAATTAGATTGCATTCACACAAAAATGACAGATAGAATGAAAGCACCCTATCTGTCGTCTTAGTTTTTTTCACACAAATTTAGAAATGTCCATTTAATAGGTATAAATATAAATATACAATGTTTACTGTTTTGCCCTTTAATAGAAAGATGAAAGCATTGAATTACGTCCAACCTCCAAAAATCAAGATAGGGGGCAAAGTTGAAAAAAGAGTATTTAGGTATATAATATAAATACAATGTTACTGTTTTGCCCTTTAATAGAAAGATGAAAGCATTGAATTACGTCCAACTCCAAAATCAAGATAGGGGCAAAGTTGAAAAAAGAGTATTTACTTCTCCTGGTAATGTAAAAGGAAACAAAGTTTATTTTGTAAGAGGACGAATAGAACGAAACGGAGGGAGTATCTGATTTGTGTTAAGCCTAACAAACTAAACCAAACTGAAATCTGAAAAGATTTAATAATAAATCATAATAAAGCAATATAACTAAAAACCAGTCGAGGGGCATGGGATCTTACTCAAGCATGGGATCAGGTAGGGTGCTGTGGTAATGAGGCCATTTGTAAGGATACGCGGGTTTGCCGCAACGAGGGCAGCCGATATCGTCCAATAGCTCTCGGGCGACACAATGCGCGTGAAAAGTGTGATTGCAATGCGGGAGTGTCGATATCTGATCCCCCAGCACGGGCTTCTGTTTACAGACAAGGCAGAAACCCATGAGGGACTGCAGGGTTTTAGGATCATCAACACTTTTCAACGTCACTCTATCCCTCGGAAGCACAATCAAGAAAGTCTTGAAGCTTCTGGGGATTTCCTTGCCGGGCGGGTCCTCGACCGTGGGCTGGCTCCAAATGTACAAGGGAACCAGTTTCTTTTTGCAGATTGCTCTGCCCCTGGCAACATCAAACGGTTCACCCTCTTGCTGAACAGTACACACCTTAAACTGCACGAGAATGGGAATTAAAGTGGCAGCAGCATATTGAGGACTGTTTGCCCTTTCAGTAGCAAAAGCAAGAGCGTCCTTAGCAAACGAATTGATTTCCTTTTCGGTCATCCAGTATTCACGCATCCTATAATGTGTCATCTTGCGAATCCCAACCCAATTTCTCAAATCGTCTCCCTCCTTCGGGTGTATGTAAGCATCGAGTGTCTCCGAGTCGAGAGTTGTGTCAGGCGTAGGTTCTTCGGGCCGGGCCTTGACAACAAACTCCGTTGTGATCACAAACAGGAAGGCCTTGACTCCGGGACTCAGATTCGACTTATACTTTGCATCAATGTCATTTTCACCGACCGCAGCGAAATCATAGCGGTATTCGTAATATCCATTTCTACTCCCCATCGCTGGATTACAAATGCTCTTTGCACAAATTACGCAAAATCAGAAATTGGTAATACAGAAAAACAAACAAAATAACAAGATAATAGAAACACACCGGGGAGCAAGAAATGAATCGTTAAAGGGATAAAACACATAAAAAGCACAAATAAGCTTAATAACCTATTCATCAACAAAACCAAATAAGACACGGGTTTCGCATATAAATGTGCAAACAGTTCAATAACATAATTTCAACCAAGAGAGGCGAGGAGAGAACATAAACGAACAAAGGATTTCCAAAAAAAAAAAAAAGATCACTCAGAAATAAATCATGAAATGATGAAACACATAGCAAAAAACAAATAGGCAATGATCGTTGAAGAAATTAATAATCTATTTATCAACAAAACTTAATAAGAACGTGATAGATCGGAAGCGTGGGTTTCACATACAAAGCTGGAAACAATTCAATAGCAGAATATCAATAGAGAGACGAGAAGAGAACAGAAACGAACAAAATAACCTCCAAAAAAAGGGGAAAAAAAGAAAGAACCCCTCACCTAGAGATTCAAATTAGGGTTTCGCTTCCAATTTCCCGTCCCAGATAGAAGCGAGTGTGAGAAATGAGGATGTGTGTGTAATTCTGTATGGCCTAGAGAACATGTTTTTCATCGCAAACCATGTTTTTCCTAATATTCTTGGATACTGAAAAGAGAGCGAATTTTTCTTTTTTATATAATTCATAATTTTATTTTATTTTTATTAAAATGTATTATGCTCTCTCCTCCACAAAATATAGGTGGTAGATAAAAATACGAAAGGTAAAAAGATAAAATAATTGGAATTGGAATTGGAATTAGAATTGTAAATTTCTTGTTATTTTTTTTACTTTGTCCTAATTTATTTAGTATTCCAATTAACAAAGTAAACTAAGTATGGGTATTTTAATTATTTTTTTAGTATTCTAACTTAAAATAAAATATACGTATTTTTTATGAATGGACGAAAATAAAATACATGTCTACTTTTTATGGATAGAGTGAGTAATATTTTATTTAGCAATATTAATTATTTAGTGGGACAAATCAATATTTCGAACCCTAGGTAAACAAGCCCTTATCGTGCTGTTTTCTATCCTTCATCCATTTATTTTCGTGGGAACCTTCATCCAAATTGAGTTGGTCTTCGGAGCCAAAATTTTATTAAATCGAAATTGAGTTGGTCTTCGGATTGAAGATTTTACTACATTATCCAACTGAAAGTTAATTTATCAATATAAATATTATTATATTATAAAAATAGTACTAATTAATAGGGACCTAATTTTTTATTTAATAACAAATACTCTCGTAGACTACTTTATTGAGATATTTTAATCTGTTACGGTACAAAATTCAACTCAATTTACTTTTTATTAACTATCACTTAAAATTTTTGTTTAAAATTAAGAAATATAAGAATTTGATTAGAACAATAAAGTGATGAAATGTTATGAAATGACAAATAATTTAGATTAATATTTTAAGCTAAAACAACAAATAATTTTGGACAATAAATGACAAATAGTTTAAGATAATTTCTTAAGCTAAAACCACGTGAACGAAAAGTGGATTATTTAGTACTTACAAATCTCACAGTTACTATCTTTGATTGATCATTAATGCTAAAGACAAATTAACTATACAACGTATTGGAGATTGCATGCAAATTAATTCAGAAGTAATTCTTCTAAAGCCTCTTTCCACATGGAAATGCGTTGTCTAGTTACATTGACCAAGTAACCACCAAGTAGTTCACTCTCAAACCTCTGGATTCATTTTTCATTTATATAAGACTTTTCATTGAGAATTAAAAAAGCAGTAGTTTATATTTTTCTATGCTATTCGATTTTGAAATTAATAGCTTAAAACAGTACGTTGTTGTCATATCATTAGATAATTTGTTCAGAGATAATAATTCAAACAAATAAATAAAAATCCAATGGTGATAATGAAAATATAAAATCTTATTTTAATTGAAAAAAGTTGAAAAAATGCATAAGATTCTTATTATCGATACACATACACAAACACTGCGTAGCTGATATTGAAATATGAAATGTATTTTTTTATTTTTTATTTTCTCGTGAAAACATTTTAATTAGCAGGTACATAGTAGTAAAATCAAGCAAGACGAAAGCAAAAGGCTAGAATGTAATGTTAATATTAATTTCCAAATTAAATAGGCAATCGCAAATAAATAACCAAAAGATGAGATTGGAAGTATCTAGAACAAGGAAGAAAACACACATTTCTTGTGGGAGGAGTYAGAAAATGATCCTATGCGATTGGGTGCACCGTTCCCAAAACAGTACTATGCTTCATTAATTCCCGTATTTCATGGCCTCAGTATCAGTAWGCTGTACTGCAGCTAATATTCCTTTAGCTATGATCCTGTGATTCAGGTGCATGTGAGCATTTTATCAACTCATCTATACAAATATACTCCTATATGATTGGATAAAATACTCTAATCTTAATGAAATAATATAATATTTATATTTATATTTTCCTAGCAGGAGTTCAAAGGAAACTGTTCTATTGAACAAAAATGGCCAACTTCAGAGCATTTAATGAGACTGAGTTTACATCCTTTTTTGTCTCCCACGCGCCTAGTAGTTGTCTTGTTCGACTTAACCAAAATTAATTATTTTACGGTGTACCTAGGTTATTTATCTTGTGTTCCCCATTTCACTCGCACTATATATATAAATATATATACATACACGTGAGCCCCGAACTCTCTCTCTATATATACCTATCGATATATATATATAATATTTGTGTTTGTGAGTACAAAATTATTTATTTACAGGAAAAAATAATAATAACCTTTTTCCATGACTTGAAAAAGTAAGTGAAAGGGATGTCAAATCCGTAATGTATATTCGAATTTTTTAAAAGGTGGCCAAGATTGAAGAGTTGCCTTGACAACTTTAATCTTCTTGATTATTTTTATTTATTGTGTTTRTTTTTTTTTTTTTGTTGGAAATATTATTTTCAATAATATTTTCTTTATTTGTAGTTTGTCTTTCTTAGGACGTTAAGTATTTTAGGACTCTAGATATTTTTTTTTAGTTGGAGTCTAGGATTTTTATTTAGTTTCCTTAATATTTTTAACTTGTTTAACAAGACTTGAGTCTTATTTATTCGGTGAGACCAAGACGCAGAAGATAAGACACGACGCTAAGGGCTTTTCTGAAGAAAAATACAGAGCAGAACAACTCGAAGCTTTGCAGAATAATTAGGAGGATCTCTACGTTGCGTAACCAACGGAGGAATTCTACTAACGAAGAAGCGACGAGTATTTTGTGTATCAAGTGATTAATACATATTGTTTTTCATATATTACTTTTAGTTACTTTTGTATTTGGATTTGAACGTTTAAAAGTAATATAGTTTTCGGGTTTGTACACCCAAGTTCGTAGGCACGATTGCTTACGAACTGAAATCAATTTATTATTTCTTTTTATTTCCGCTACTTTCTGAAATTCAGTCAGTGTTAGGTTTGGTGACGTTTATCACGAAACCTAACATCATTTCTGAAAAACTGCATTTCTACAAAACTACAATTGGCACCAGAGCAGGATACTTAACCTTAAGTATTTCGATCCTTGTTTTGTAGATTTGACTTAATGGATGCTCAAGGTAATCCAAGACCCCCAATCCTAAATGGAGACAACTACTCTCTCTGGAAACAGAGGATGCGGTGGCATATCAAAAATATCGATGAACGAGTTTGGAGATCCATCCTTGTTGGATGGGAGAAACCTCGTCTTGCTGCTGATGGTGATGGTGACTCTGTTTTCAAGAGAGAAGAAGACTGGACGGATAATAAAGTTGCCATTTCAAACTGGAACTCAAAGACCATCAATACCCTCTGCAGCTATGTCGATACGAACTACTACAAAGTAATCAAGAATTGTGAGTTTGCGAAAGAAGCATGGGATGCCCTTCAAAAAGTATGCGAAGGAACTGCAAGTGTAAAGAAAGCTCACTTGAGAATGCTCACCACAACGTTTGAGACCATGAGGATGGATGACAAAGAGTCAGTTGTGGATTATGCTATGAAACTCTCTGACATATCAAATGAAATTGAAAACCTCGGCGAACCCATGTCCAATTGACGCCTTGTGGGAAAACTTCTCAGATCTGTCACAAAGAAGTTCAATGTGATAGTAGTTGTCATTGAGGAATCCAAAGATACTGATACACTTGTCTATAATGAGTTGGTCGGATCTCTCAAAACATATGAAATGGAGCATGTAGACTCACACTCAAAGGAGAAAAATGTCGCTCTTACCTCTGATGTTAACTCCAAAGATGAAGATGAAAATACTAACTGGAGAGACCTCTTCGACAAATTTGAAAGGACCACACTTGGAGAGGAAGAAGTGACACTTATCACTCAGAAATTCAATCGCTACTTGAGGAGAAAAAATAACATTGGAGGAAAAGRATCAAACTCCATGATGGAAACACCACCTCCAAAGTCAACTGGGAGAAAGTTTCCCAACTTTCAGCCCTCTTCTTCAGAATCAAAGACTGGTACTTCTTCCAAGACACTCAGTGAAATCCAGTGTCATGAGTGCAAAGGTTTTGGGCATTACAAAAACGAATGTGCAAATACATTAAGGAAGAAAAGTCTCTTCAAAGGAGTTTGATGAAGATGGAAGTGACTCTGACTCACCTGAGTCAGTACCTGCTCTTTTCGCTCATGTTGCCTGGGATAACGACTATCGAGTTCACAACATCAATTCCAACACCCTGTGTCTGAATGCAGAGGTTGAAAATTTTCACGACGAATACAAGCAGCTGTGTGTGGAGTATGATCAACTGTTCTCCAAGTGGGGAAATCAGGTTCTGAAAGTGAAATCTCTTACAAGCCAAGTTGATAAGCTTACTCATGAGACTGAAGATCAAGTGAAGATCATTACTCGGCTGGAAACATCCCTTACAAGAAAAGATTCAGAATTGGAGCAAGTAAGAGCTGAACTAAAAAGGGTTCAAGATACGATCTCAAACCTCAACAAGGGAAAGGCAAAGTTGGATGAAATTCTGGAGATATCATACCCAGAAACTTCTAGGCACGGAATTGGGTACAAGCCGGATCAACAAACTCTTCAAGCTAACCATACCCAAGAATCTTCCAAGCGCCATAAGAAGAGAAGAAGGCAGTTTATCTGCCATCACTGTGGAGATCATGGCCACATTCGTCCTTTCTGCTGGAAGAGAACTGGGAAGAAAAGTCCTTTTCAGAGGATTATTCAAGATGATGGAACTCATGATGTAACTCAGGCAGTCCACACCAAAGACAACACCAAGCTGAAACGAGTCTGGGTAAGAAAGGGAGAGATCAAGTGTAACATGATGTACACCTCTATAAAATCTCACGTTCCCGGAGCCTGGTACTTTGATAGTGGGTGCTCCAAACACATGACCGGATCCGAAGAACTTCTGTCTAACATTGTAAAATTCAAAGGAGGAAAGGTCAAATACGGTGGAGGAGCAAATGGACAGATTATTGGTCAAGGAACACTTCATGTTCCAGGAATTGCCAAACTTGAAAATGTGCTACTTGTGGAAGGGTTGACCGCAAATTTGATAAGCATCAGTCAGTTATGTGATGGAGGCTTTAACGTCAAATTCACACGAGAAAAATGCGAGGTCTATGATGAAGAGAGTGCCTGTATTCTCACGGGTCAGAGATCGTCTGACAATTGCTACCAAATACATGGAGACGAGTTTTGTAAGTTGTCCCAGCTGAGTGATGCCGAAGTTTGGCATCAAAAACTCGGACATGTCAACTACAAAATGTTGGAGAGGCTTGTAAAGAAAGATGATGTGAACGGATTGCCAAAGCTCAACACAAAGATCACCCTTGTGTGTGAAGCATGTCAAAAAGAGAAGCAAGTTAAAGTGCCACATCCACATGTTCAGAGCCTTACCACATCAAACTGCTTTGAACTCATACATATGGACCTCATGGGACCACTTGAGGTAGAAAGTCTCGGAGGTAAAAGGTATGTTCTAGTTATTGTTGATGATTTTTCTAGATATACGTGGATCGAATTTTTTAAAAAAAAATCTAAAACTTTTGTGCTTTTTAAAAAACTTGCTAAGAAATTGTGTGTGCGTTTTGGAGTAAGTATAGGAAGAATCAGGACCGACCATGGAAAAGAATTCGAAAATGAATCATTRTCAAACCTTTGCTCTAAAKAGGGAATCACTCATGAGTTTTCTTCCCCTATTACTCCCCAGCAAAATGGTATAGTCGAACGCAAGAATAGATCCCTTGCGGAGATGACTAGAACCATGTTGATCTCAAATGGCATAGCAAAACGATTTTGGGCAGAAGCCATGAACACAGCATGCCACACTATTAATAGAGTGTACTTCAGACCAGGATCTCATGTCACCCCCTATGAACTATTGTTTGGTAAGAAACCTAACGTGAGCTACTTTCATGTTTTTGGGTGTGTCTGTTACGTCTTGAATGATAGAGGGTACCTCTCAAAACTTGATTCTAAAAGTGATAAATGTGTTTTTATGGGATATTCTCAAAATAGTCATGCCTATAGAGTTTTTAATCTTAGAACACGTTGTATGATGGAATCGGTCAATGTAAGATTTGATGATACTGTTAGTGGAGTAAAACATGCAGAGGATGATGATCTGATTTATGATCAGAGACCTCAATTTTCCATGGATGGTTTAGAGGGAAAATTTCATTTTTAGTACATTATGTTGGCCATTTCCAGGAAAGATACATCATGTTGGACCTCATCAAACTACATACATTAAGTTGGCAAATTCATCAAATATGGTACATTTTTATCACACATGCTGACGTGGCAGGATTATTGAATTTCTTATCATTTTTTATTTAATTTTAAATATTAAATGGATGTGAAAATTCATTTTTGCCCCTCCCTTCTAGTTTTTTCTCCTTCCTCTCTCTCTCTCCCCCATTTTTCTTCATTCTGTAAAATCAGAATTCCTCCTTTTTCCGATCAAGCTCAACTAAAAGCAGTAATTAACCAATGATTAAATATCAATTGGCGATCAACATCATCGACCACGAATTACCCTACAACTCCCACAACACCTACAACGTCATCTTCTTCGCCGACTCCATCCACACCACCGTCACCCACGACCCCGACGTCGCCACTCAGTGGATCTCCGACGTCAAGTTTGCCCACCACCCCGGCCTCACAGTCCGGCCTCGACATCAAGTGGCGCCCGTCCTTCAACCGTCGCATCAACAACCCCGCCGAAGATGAACTCGAAGATTTCTTTGCCGCCGCTGAGAAGAATCTGCAGAAACAATTCATTGACAAGTAATCTCTCTCTCTCTCTCTCTCTCTCTCTCTCTCTCTCTCTCTCTCTCTCTCTCTCTCTCTCTCTCTCTCTCTCTCTCTCTCTCACACGCACACACAAATTCTTATTTGACGAAATAAATGCAATAATATAATTATACTTAATTTTGCAAGTATAATTTTGACATAGTGAAGGACGAGCCATTAGAGGGGCGCTACGAGTGGGTTCCAGTTCAACTAAAGCCATGATGAAGAAATTAAGGTGTTGTACCACCATTAACAAGCACCTGCAGCAAAATTGAAAGCTACACAGAGACCCATCAGCTGCTATTCTAATTCCTCCGGTTTCGCCACCAGAAAATGGCCTACGGCGGCTCACCACCACACTACGGACGACCGCCACATGCCGCCGTGGTGGTTGCTGCAATGCCTCTTCCGGTTCGTAGTCGCCGGAGGTCCGTTGCCCCAATTTTCCAATCGTCGTGGAGACTTAAAGGGAGAGGAATTTCTACTTCAATTTCTGAATTTGGGGAAGAAGAAAATCGGGAACGCCGCCCGCTTGCCGCCATGTTCGTCGCTCGCCGTTTCAGCCGGCCGATCCTTGCCGCGACCGTCAAATTAGAGCAGCTCAACGGGCCACTGCTTTTGCCAGCGCGTACCGCCAACCTGCGCCGATCTCACGGCCGAATCCGCCGTCCCCACTCTGTACACCACCGCTCGACTGCCGCTTTGAAAACACCGGAGATCCACAGGCTGTTGCCTGCACCGATGCGGTCATCACCAACGTCCAGAGTCGCCAGATCTGCCGCCACACGCCGCCGAGGATAGAGAGGAATTCAGCTAATTTTCTCAATTGAAAATACACAGTCTCTGAACAATTGGTCTTAATCCTTTTATTATGCCAATAAATGGGATTTAGGGATACTGGGGGTTTCATTGAATGGTTGGTAGTATTGTCTTCATATTTTAATATGAACAAGATGCAGATGATGATTTTGTGTCTTGAATATTTTGCCGGGGGAGAGAGAGAAAGGAAGGAAGGAAGGAAAAAAACCTAGAAGGGAGGGGTAAAAATGAATTTTCACGTCCATTTAATATTTAAAATTAAATAAAGAATGATAAGAAATTCAATAATCCTGCCACGTCAGCATGTGTGATAAAAATGTACCATATTTGATGAATTTGCCAACTTAATATATGCAATTTGATGAGGTCCAACATGACGTACCTTTCCTGGAAAATGGCCAACATAATGTACCAAAAATAAAATTTTCTCATGGTTTAGATGTTGATGCAGGAACAGAACCTGTTGTTGAAGGTGATGACAGGTCTGGTGACATGTCACCAAACCCAACACTGTCTCAAGAAGAAACTGGAAGGCAGACCCCAGTTCCAACTCCTTCTCCAGTGACTCCTGAGTCTGATTCAGATTCTGAGGATGAGGATCCTGGAAATCAAATTGATCTCTACCAAAGAGATATTCCTTCAAGAATTCAAAGAAACCATCCAACCGGGCAGATTATTGGTGATCTTGATCAGAGGAGTACGAGGAAAAGACAGATAAACTTCAAGGAGATGGTAAGGTATGTGTGCTTATCCACTAATTGTTCTCAAATTCGAGATACCTTGTTTCTTGCTGAAACAGAGCCAAAACGAGTGGAAGATGCATTGAAGAGTGAATTTTAGATTAAAGCAATGCAAGAAGAGCTGGACCAATTCGCAAAGAATGATGTATGGGACCTGGTCCCTCGGCCGGAGAATACCCATGTCACTGAAACAAAATGGATATTCAAAAACAAAACTGATGAAGCTGGGAACATCGTTCGAAACAAAGCAAGGTTGGTAGCTCAAGGATACACTCAAATTGAGGGTATCGATTTTGACGAGACATTTTCACCGGTTGCACGTATACAATCGGTAAGATTACTCCTTGCAGTTGCTTGCCATTTAAAAATTTCACTACATCAAATGGACATTAAGAGTGCATTTTTTAATGGTGTTTTGAGCGAGGAGGTATATGTTGAGCAACCCAAAGGGTTTGTGGATCCTCACAAGCCAAATTTTGTTTTAAAACTCAAAAAGGCCTTATATGGGTTAAAGCAAGCTCCAAGGGCTTGGTATGAGAGGCTAACTCAACATCTACTATTTTTAAATTTTAAACGAGGTGAGGTTGACAAGACCTTGTTCCTGCTCAAATCCAGTAAACACATTCTTATTGTCCAGATTTATGTGGATGATATTATCTTTGGTTCGACTAACGAATAAATGGTGAAGGATTTCGTTGTTCGAATGTCAGACACGTTCGAAATGAGTATGCAAGGTGATCTTACTTATTTTCTTGGTCTTCAAACTAAACAACTTGATGATGGAATTTTTCTATCACAAACCAAATATGCCAAGAACCTGGTCCAAAATTTTGGTTTAACAAGTGAGAAACCTAAGAGAACACCTCTGGGTAAAGACAAGAAAATGTCAAGAGACGATGTTGGGTCTGGTGTTGACAACACCCTGTATAGGAGCATGATTGGTAGCCTCCTTTACTTAACCGCCAGCAGGCCCGACATCATGTACAGTGTTTGCTTGTGTGCAAGATATCAGGCTGATCCTAAGGAGTCACATTTGAAGGCTGTTAAAAGAATAATTCGTTATGTGGCAGGCACTAGTGATCTAGGGTTATGGTACACTAAGGAAACATGCACTGAATTGGTGGGTTATACGGACTCCGATTGGGCTGGAGATGTAGTTGATAGGAAAAGTACTACAGGGGGTTGTTTCTTTTTGGGGAATAATTTAATTTCTTGGTATAGCAAGAAACAAAACTGTATTTCCTTGTCTACAGCCGAAGTAGAATACATCGCAGCTGGAAGTGCGTGTACGCAGCTTCTGTGGATGAACCAGATGATTGAAGACTACGGTCTCCATAGCAATATTTTGACCGTACTATGTGACAATACGAGTGCAATCAACATCTCAAAAAATCCAGTCCAGCACTCTCGTATAAAGCACATTGACATCAGGTATCATTTCATCCGAGACTTAGTTGAGAGAAAGATAATAAGTCTTGAACATGTAGGGACAGAAAACCAGCTCGCAGACATATTCACAAAAGCATTAGACCTAGAGACCTTCTCTCGTTTGAGAAGAGATCTCGGTATGTGCATAGTCTAGTTCGTGTGAGGTTTGATGTTATGACACACATTGCTATCATCAGTCATAACATCTGTATAATTTGCATGCATTTTTCTATCTTTTTCATACATTATACAAATGCATTGAGTCTGAATTAAAGAGAAATAAAATCATGTGTTGTAATAAAAGTGATGACAAAAGGACTAACCTCTTCGATTTGGTGATTGTGAAACTCTCCCGCAGAAACAAGTTTTTCTCCCAGGTCAAAAAACAAAAGGTGTTAACGGCAATTGCTGAAGATGTAATAATTCTCTTCAAATTTTTTTTAAGAAAAAATGAAGAAAATCTAGACTAAAGGTCTGATCTTTAAATTTCACCTTATTGAGCGATTTTGACGTTATCATTAACTTGGGTTAAGGGGTTTGCTTTCATTGACTTCACCTTATGTAAATGTTGGGTCTGATGTCATCAGTCATGAAAAACAACACTGATCAAAATCTCTGGATATTCTTTGTGTGCTCTTTTAACCTTTTTAGGTCATACTTTTAGGCATAAATTAAGACATTCATATTTTGTGAAATTGTCTATGTTCTGTGTGTTCTGTTTCTCCTATTCAATTCCTATTTTGACATCTCTTGATTTTTGTTGAAAATGTGGTTATTTGATTATTCCAGTGGTGCTACGATCGACAGGGCTGGAAAGGTAATATGAGAATTGATTTCCCAGTTTTGTTCACCTAGTCCGTGTTCTTTGTATTTCAATGGTGATGGTTTATTTCTAAGTTTTTTTTTGTTTCTAGGTGTTTTTGTTTTAGTGGGATTCGTGGGAAGATAAGACTGTCAAATATTCCCTTAAATTGAGGGATAGTGGGCCGGTTATTAGGAAAGTGTATATTATCTTGGGTAATATTTCCTAACCTTTTTTGGGGGGGAGATTATGTAAATATTTTATTCCTTTTATCTCTTTCTTTTCTCTCTCCTCCCCAACGGTAAGATTTTCTTTTGTTAAAATCGGATTTTCTTACTGTTTTGGCCCACCGCAATCCCCTCTCCCGGGCTGTCAATTTCCTTCTCAAACTCAAATTCTTCATAGTTTCTCTTGCTTTTTACCTCTCTCTGTCTTGTGTAGTGCTACAATTTGCAGGATGACGAACGCACCCTCTGGTTCTAGGGTTCCCGATCTTCCGGCAGGGGTTGGAGGCTCCGGCGAACAGGGAGCTCCTGCGTTGCCCAGATTTGGAGGGCTGGATATCCGCGAAGAGATAGGTGGTGCCTTCGCGCGACACCCGTCACTGATTGTGTTAGAACCAAGTGACTCCGCCCCAGCAAGCTCTCTCGCCTTAGTTAAAGTTTCTACACCGTCTGACGCCGCTCCTGTGACCCAGGTGATTCCCGACGAACAGGGCAATGAGATTGATGTTGACAACCCCCCCGACCTACACCTTATTGCCGAGGTTTTTGGGCGTTCCGGTGACCCCACTTTGAAGCGGTCACGGCGGTTAAGGAATATTCCTCTAGGGGTTGTTCCGCCGGCAGTTCTAAGAGTCGGGCAGGGCCGCGCCGTTTTGTTCCAATTGACCACATGAATTTTACTGAAGACGTTATAGTTGCCACTGACTCAGACGACGAGGAGTTTGTACCTCCGGCGAATGTCACAGTTCCGGCGCCCTCCATTGTTTCCCCTGTTGCCAAAAAGGGTCGTGGGCATCGAAAACAGACTGTTTCCCTTGCGGAAAAGAAGAACCCTACGGTTTCTATAAAGGTCTCTCCTCCCTCAACCGAGACTGAGTATTCCAGCCAACCATATGAAATTGTGGATTTTCTTATTGGTGAAGTGTCCAGTTCGGCTAATCCTGTGATTCCTGATCCTCCTGTGTTGCCTACGCCTCCAACCTCTCATATTTCCGACACTGTTCTTGAACAATCTCCTGATGACTCGGATGAGATTCCTCTTGTGCATATGGTGAGGTCTATGAAAAAAAGGAAAAGGGAATTCAAGGGTTGTCTTGGATGATGCTGTTCAGCAGGCCGATGATGTAACTGGTGACTTGTCACCAAAGCTGACATCACATATCCCTGATGCTGGTTCTCCCTCCCACTCACTACCCAATGCTGTAGATGACTCTGACCCTCCGGCTTCAGAGTCCTTACCTGATGAGAATGATGACATGGGTCCAGTTTCAGATAAAGTAGAGATAGAGGATATTTTTCCTCTCTCAGCAAAATTTCTTTCCTCTCAGGCTGAGGAGTGTTTCTCTGTCTTTAAGACCCGTGGGATGATTGATGAACGGAGAGTCCCTGTTGAGCTATTCAAGCGTCAAAATTTGGTTGCCTTCCTTGAGCACAAGGGCTTGTACTCGACGGTCTCCAGCGCCATGCCGTTTGTTCGGGATGTTGTGGTGGAATTCTATTCTAATCTCTTGCCATCGATTGCTGAGAATGCATCTGTCAATTTTGGGAAAGTGTTTGTCCGTGGACAGATTTATGCTTTCACCCCTGCATTGATCAATGCAGCGTATGGGTTTGATGCTTCCCATGAGGACTCCACCGTTGATGACATGGATGCAGTCATTGGTTTCTTGTCTGGAGGGCTGCTCACTACTTGGCGCAAACAATTGTCCAGCACCCGCTTGACATCGCTTTTTTACTCGGTCTTACATAAGTTGGCAATTTTCAACTAGGTACCATCGAAGAACTCCACGGTGCTAACTAGACCTCAGGCTCAATTTCTCTACAAAGTTGGAAGTGGACTTCAGTTCGATTTCGGCCGGATTGTGTTTGATATGGTCACGAGGTTTGCTTCCTCTAAATTTTCCTCATCTCTCTGTTTTCCATCTTTGATTTACAATATTTTGGTGAGTCAAGGCTTCTCGCCTTCCGCGGATGATTCCCTCACCGGTGAGGCTGAGTGGTTCACCTTGAGGAGCCAGCATCTCTCTGGAGCCCGCATTATTGACCTGCCCTGGGTTGCACCATTTCAAGTGGATGATGCCCGTGGTGACGCCTCTGATAATCCTGTCACCGGGGGTACCATGGTGCAGATGTTGGCCCCGGTTGTTCGTGCTCAAGTAGCTTTACTTGATACTCAGATTGATCAGCTGGATAGTCAGCGTGTTCAGCTTTTAGCTTTGCGGGGTTCCCTGTGTGAGGCCCTTTTGGTTTCTGAACAAAAAGGGGGAGAAAGACATGACGAGGCTGGTGGTTCTGATAATGATGCTGATGGCGAGGCTGCTACTGTGTTGGCAAGCTTGGCCAGTGACAAGCTGAGGAAAAGGAAAGCTGCTGGTGAAGGGGCATCTTCGTCATCTCGGAGGGCGAAGAAGGCTCGTGGTGTTTAGTGCTTTCCTCAGTTTGTTTTGCTGTTGGATTTTATGTTGAACAAATATTTTCTTTTGTTATGATTATTACTTTTTTTAGGGGAGTTAAATTTAGGGGGAGTTTGCGTGGTTGGGTTCCGTTTTCTTTAAAACTTTTTGAATGCGTCATGGTGGTTTTGTCCAAAAAGGCAAAAGGGGGAGATTATTGGGGATATTATTTTCAATAATATTTTCCTTGTTTGTAGTTTGCCTTTCTTAGGACGTTAAGTATTTTAGGACTCTAGATATTCTTTCTTAGTTGGAGTCTAGGATTTTTATTTAGTTTCCTTAATATTTTTAACTTGTTTAACAAGACTTGGAGTCTTATTTATTCGGTGAGACCAAGACGCAGAAGATAAGACACGACGCTAAGGGCTTTTCTGAAGAAAAATACGGAGCAGAACAACTCGGAGCTTTGCAGAATAATTAGGAGGATCTCTACGTTGCGTAACCAACGGAGGAACTCTACTAACGAAGAAGCGACGAGTATTTTGTGTATCAAGTGATTGATACATATTGTTTTTCATATATTACTTTTAGTTACTTTTGTATTTGGATTTGAACGTTTAAAAGTAATATAGTTTTCGGGTTTGTACACCCAAGTTCGTAGGCACGATTGCTTACGAACTGAAATCAATTTATTATTTCTTTTTATTTCCGCTGCTTTCTGAAATTCAGTCAGTGTTAGATTTGGTGACGTTTATCACGAAACCTAACATCATTTCTGAAAAACTGCATTTCTACAAAACTACACTTTTCTCTATTTACACTTCTATTTTTTTAATAGACATATATGTGTGAATAACTAACCAACCATATCTAATATTTGGGTAATGGTCCTTACATCACATTCACATGTTAAGAAAAAACAAATGAAAATAAGTATACAATTATAGATTTTGTGGTTAAATATTTATTTATTATTACATTTCATTAATTTCAAAGTCRGTACAAGTGAGACTGATCAAAGAAATGGTGAAATCGTTAAAAACAAAAATGAGAATGTGCTGATTTAGGGCTTGTTTGGGAACATTTTTGACATAAAAGTCCATCTATAAAATGAACTTTTGGAAAAGTGTAACTTAGAAAAGTGTTTGTAAAAAATATGAAGTGTTTGGTGAAAACAATTTTAAAAGTCCATTCAACAAAAGTGTAGGAAATGAAATTCAAAAGTCATAAATTATCACTTCTTCAAAATGGACTTTTGGAAAAGTTACTTTTTTCAAAAGTCCATTTTAAAATAACTACCAAACATGTTTTTCTTTTCTAAATGGACTTATTTGCAAAAAATTCATTTTAAAATGGGTTCCCAAACAAGCACTTAAATTTAATGAGAATGTAGGTTCAGTTATCAATATTTCCATCAAAGTGAGATACATCCTTATTATTGATTTTTTTTTCTGATCGAATATTTATTGARGGTGATTTTATTTATATCCAAAAGAGTGACATCATTAGCTAATTAGATACGATAGAACAGTTCGAATAAATAATATTTCACACGGTATAATTTTAAGTTATTTTGTGTTTTTCTTTTTCCATAGGACGAATTAGATATGGAGAATTTGGGCAAAACAGTGTAAAAGGCTTATTAATTTGGTCACAAATTCTAGTGTTCTCACTCTCGTTATAATTACTTTGTATATTTGTAAGAAATAATCAGTAAAAATTAGTGTACAAACAAAGAGCACACAATCAATCATATCTGTTAAAACAGGTATATATTAATTATTAATTATATACATTTGATTATTCCATTCTTTTGGCCTCTATAATAATTTTATATTTAATACATGAAAATTAAAACAAAGAGCACACAATCAATCATATCTGTTAAAACAGGTATATATTAATTATTAATTATATACATTTGATTATTCCATTCTTTTGGCTCTATAATAATTTTATATTTAATACATGAAAATTAGAACTCAGAGGTATATTGTATTTTAGCTTGTCTTTATTCGGCTCAATACACCACACATATTGAATAACTCCCTTCTTATAGTACAATCACTCCCGTATTAATTATAGTGCAATATCTCTAGGGCTCCGAAATTCACTGCAAATGCAAAATGTTATGTAATTTATTTATATTATTTCCGTTAACTCCCGTACTATAGTACAATTTCTAGGGCTTGTCTCTGAAATTCAGGGCAAATGCAACAATTTTAATAACATATTAAAGTAATTTATTTACATGAGTTATAGATAATTTTTGTGACCCATTAGATTTAATAACATATTGAAGTAATTTATTTAATTGAGTTATAGATAATTTTGGTGACCCATTAGATTTAATAACATATTAAAGTAATTTATTTACATGAGTTACAGATAATTTTGGTTTCACTTGTATGTGTGAATTTTTATTCTTAAAGGTTGTTTTCTTCTCTCTAATTTTTCATTTTGTTTCTCTACTACCAATTTAGTGGTATCTGAATAGATGATAAATATACAATAAGAATTCTATAATTAATAATATTGAGATAGTTAAGATTTATTAATTTAGCGAGATTATTAAATAATATAAATACTAATTTAATGCGTTAATCCTAAATTAGCACCGATATAATATAATATTCAAATAAAATTATTAATTAATTGATTATTAAAAATACTAAATTTTCAAAATTCTATTATATGACAATTGATGTCAATATAGATTTTTTACTAATCAGTTTTTATATATAATAGCGTCAAAAACAAATATTAATTTGCACGATATTAATTTTATATCAATTAACGAACCTTGATGATTCATTTGTAAGTATGAACTTAATTCAATATCAACTTCTCTATTAGGAATGTAGTGGTATGTAACAATACGTGCTAAATAATCATTGTATGGCCTATTATTCAAATTGATATCAAGGTTCTACTGTATGACAATTGATATCAACATAGGACTACCATATATGTTCTTGTGATGTAATCAAACAATTATTTATTAATTACCAAACACTCTATACAAATTTCTAAAATAATTAGTCAAACCAACTATTACAATCAACTAATTGTTAATTGCCAAACGCGACCAATATTTAGTTATACCTACACTTATACTAGTTTAACACCCACATACTATGCGGGATTTGAAAATAATAACATTCATTAATATATATATATATATATATATATATATATATTGAAAATGGTACACAAAAATTGTAATATTATTTTTTCTATTTACAGAAAGATTATTTTTCACAATAAATAATTTTTACATACAAATTAAAATATTATTTGTTTTAATTACAATAAAATTAGTTTTCACAATAAATGATTTTCAAATATTTTTACCCGGAAGACATGAAATTAGTTGTAAGGTATAACAAAATATCGTAAACTTGATGGGAAATTCGTAGAAAATTGAGTTTATAAAAATGTAAAACATACGAGTTTATAAAATGTAAAACATACAACACTCACGTGTCGCATATGAATATGTGATATAAAATATTATGATCTATAATACACTGATAAAACTATTAAAAAATATTGTATATCTAACTTGTAGTATATGTAATATTATTTTATTATTAATTTTTGTTTCCTTTTTAATTTTTCTGCGTAAGATATTAATTTCTTCAGGTAGATATATAATATTTTTATCAGTGCATTAGAGTGAGATTAAATAAGGAGATTTGGAATATAGTTAATATTTATTTTCCTAAGTGTATTATTATTATTATTATTAATCTTATATTTTCCTTTTTTTTTCTTTGACTTAACAATAGTTTTTCATATAAACTTTTTATGTTAGCCTCAATGCAATACATTAGGAGTAGATAAGGAAATTAAGTTTATATTTTTTATATTTATTTCTCTTTTGTAATAATTTTATATAACTTGTATTTCTCTTAAATAGAATATTTGAAATTTTAAGAATAGGATTATTACAAATCTTACTATTAAAAAATTAGTTCAACTTATATAGATTTTTTCTAAGTAAATATGAATTGTTTATTTTTATATTAGTGGCATAAAAGCAAGATATTGAACTAGCCAATATATGATAAATAAAATATTGAATTAGGTAAAAATAATAAAAAGAAAATATTAAACTGGGTAAAAATTTTAAAAGAAAAATATTAAATTGGGTAGATATTAATCTCGGATGACACCGAACCACCACAATTTTTTACGAACCTAACAAAGCGTGGAAAACAAACACATAGTATACAAGAATTTCTTATGTGGCAAGAAAAAATGTAAACAATGTCTAACACACCGTATACATATAGATGGTGTGCTAGACACTGTCTATTTAACAATTTACCTTATTTATTCACTCATTAATAATAATTAATTCATTTCCACCAATAGTAGTTAAATATTTTACACAATTCACACAATTAATATTAATTAATTCATCTCCACCAATAGTAGTTAAATATTTTACACAATTCACATTTATCACTGGAGAAGATTTTTAAATATTTATAATATATTTGTCATGTTATTGGGAATTTATAGTGTCTTATTTGAGATGCTCTAACTCATAATTTACTTATATAGGACATTTGAGACTTCAAAAATAATATTATTTTAATTATTATAAATACAACTTATTTAAATTATTTTTATAATTATAAGTAATTTGTCTAGTAATTAAGATAACTACTTAATATTTTTTTTAATTATATATGACTTATTTATAATTTCATATTAGGAGAATAATAGTTAATATTGAACTAGGTAGAATATAACACAAAAAAGATATTCAACTAGTCAAAACATAACAAAAGGAAATCAATAAATTAGGAAATATATAATAAAAGAAAATACCGAATTAGTTATATATTAAGTTCGAATGACACATGAGCAACCAAAATACTATTTTTTTTTATTTGACAGACGAATCGTGTGAAACAGACACAAAGAGGATTCCATATTAATATATAATTACTCAACTGAAATTCAAGTAAGTTTAAATAGTTATGTTCGTCTTGACTCAATTTGTTCACACGACTCACTTTATTATACGTGATAATCATCAAAATGGTGACATATGAGATAAAATACCATTTAACAATAAATGATCGAATTGGAAAATATTAGTCCCTTTAAAAATTTATTTATTAAAACCATAAGGGCTATTTTAATTAGAAAATCAATTATTGGTTAATCAAGTTATATGAAATAGTATGAAATGATCATTATTATTTAATTGTACTTTCTCGACAATTGTTTCTTGACCAAAATCTCAATTGTATCTTTCAATTTTTTGTTGCTTATTAGTTACACTTCACACAACACACGTATTTTATTGTTCAAATTGTGAGTCGTGACCTGCAAGTATTTCAAATATTATTAAAACTATTAAAAATCATAAAAGAAATATAAACTATTTATAATAAATGTGAAAAGATACCAATTACTTAAACAAACATAATAATATACAAATACTTTCAAAATTATTATTTAATAAATTTGAGAAAAAATAAAGATTATAAAATGATATAAAATAAAACCGAGATAATTCTAAAACCATCTAAATAAGAAACCTATAATTCAATTCTAAATACTTATTTAATAAATATAAAAAACTACAAATTAATAATATTACATATAGATTTTAAAATTCATAATAAGTTAAATAAGCCCTAACAAATTATAATTAAATTCTAAATAATTATTAAATAAATCAAAAAATGGAGAGAGAAAAAATCAATTGATCGACGAAAAAAAAAAGTCATTGAAAACCGCAAACCATTCGAAACTGTTCAAAACAACATACTTAATTTTATTAAAAAACCACAATAAGAAATAAACCTTTAACCGAACCGTAATAAATAATTCGATTAAAAATTAATTAAAGAACTGCTCAAACCGCACATGTTCACTTTTAAAACAAACTATTGCGTGTCACACAATTCGAACAAAAGTTGTTGTTTTAAAAAATACAAATATTACCTCTCATAATTAATTTGTAAATAATTCTCCGATAAATTTAATTATGAACAAAATTAAGTATTTTTATCATTTTGAAATTAGAAAAGAGAATTTTAGAATCGTAAAAGAAATTGACAGATTAAAACCTTAAGTAATACAAAATAAATCTAAACACTATAAAATGAAATGGAAAAAACAAAAGAACGAAATTAGTTCAAGCATAAAATGACTTTTTTTTTTATAGTATTGATACACACATATTTATTAGGGATTTTGGTGGATGGATTTTTTCTAGTTTTATTTATTTTCAATTAATTTTGGCTTTCCAACAATTTATGGTGTATTTAATGGCTAATCATTACCAATGTACGATCAATTATAGAATTGAACTTTTTCACTCATTTTCATATTAGTTAGAGTGAAGTTAAAATGTACACCCTTCGTTATTAATAAGTGTCAAAGTTTTTTTTCAAAATTAAGCACCATAATATTTGATCAATATATACTAAATCAATTAATAATATTTTTATTTAGTTACTTTCATTATTTCCACTTACTTATTCTATTACCTTAAACTTGTTTATATTTTATCAAATAAGCGGGAATAAAACTGGAATAAAGTAGTAAAAAATTCTAAAATAATACTTAATTTATAATAAAATTGAGTTTTTAAAATGATATTTATTTTAAAACTGAGGGAGTAATTTTATTTTTTATCAAACTGGTATTGAATAAACACTAAAGTGTGTTATTGATCGGGATCAACCCGATAGCACTACTCTACCATATACGAGCCTCATTAACTCCACTATAAATAACTATCTTTGGTTGATCATTAATGTTATAGACAAATTAACTAGTGGAGTATAATAACAATATTGGAGATTGCATTCAAATTAATTCAGAAGTAACTCTTCTAAAGCCTCTTTCCACATGGGAATGCGTTATTTAGTTACATTGACTAAGTAACAAGTAGTTCACCCTCAAACCTCTGGATTCATTTTTCATTTATATAGACTTTTCATATTAGATAATTTATTTAGAGATAGTAATTCAAAATAGTAAATAAAAACCCAATGGTGATGATGGAAAAAATAAACTTATATTAATTGAAAAAAATTGAAAAAGTGCATAAGATTCCTTATTATCGATACACATACACAAACACGGTTCTGCGTAGCTGATATTGAATTTTGGAATGTATTTTTTTATTTTTAAGAAAAGGAACACATTTTTCTTTCCCTCGTGAGACCGTTTCAATTAGCAGGTACATAGTAGTAAAATATTAGCAAGACGAAAGCAAAAGGCTAGAATGTGATGTTAATATTAATCTCCAAATTAAATAGGTAAGTTACAAATGTTGTAAATTGGATTAATTCTAATTAAATGGTACAACGACAATTTATGTTAATGAATTGTATAGGATTATTCTACGTGTCGTGTAGATAATCGTAGCATTTTGAATTTCTCAAATCCATTTATTGGTGAGTGAGAAATGATGCTTGGAAGTTGAACGGTTTGCTTTAATGCTTTATCGGTTATCCCACATTGAATGTTAGTCAATGTGGAAGAGAGTTTAAAAATGATTACATTTCTTTAATGTACATCAAGTGGGCCAGAGAGTGTTGTGGGCTTTGTGTAAACGAAGTTCACGCGGGCTCTTGGACTTGGGTTCGCCAGTCCGAAGGCGGAGCCCGGACCTCGGTCCTCGGTCTTGGGCAATTGGTCCTTATTGGGTGGTCCGATTGAGTTGGTACGTGTGGGGTTCGGGTTCTGTTTCATTTTTTGAACTTTCACGCACCTGACCGTTACGTAACGGCTGGCTCTTGACCAGTCAGACGTTTTCAACTTTTGAATTTCAAACAGCAAACGTATCTGCACAACGCCATTAAGGACGTCTTAATTGACAGCTGTAACCCTAATCTGAACCCCTATATAAGGGTGAGACTCCTTCTTTCCCATCTACTTTCCATACGCATAAACACCTGAACATTTTGGAACCTGACCGTTACGTAACGGCTGGCTCTTGACGCAGTCAGACGTTTTCAACTTTGAATTTCAACAGCAAACGTATCTGCACAACGCCATTAAGGACGTTTTAATTGACAGGCTGTAACCCTAATCTGAACCCCTATATAAGGGTGAGACTCCTTCTTTCCCAGCTACTTTCCATACGCATAAAGACCTGAACATTTGGAACAGCAAACATACTCATATTCTGCATCTCATTTTCAAGGCTCAGTTCATTTTCTTTCAGTTCGCCGGAACCCTGATATTCACGGTGCTGTGATATCACGGGACGAAGTCGTTTTATCTTTGGAGACGAATAGCCAAAACCGAAGGGCACTACCGGGGCTATTTCGTCTTGCGGACAGAGTGCTTACTCGACTCGACATTATTTGTTTTTATTTTTCTATTTCTTTTTCAGTTTTGTGCCTCGAATTATTGTAACTATTCCAACAAAAATAAATAACCAAAATATGAGATTGAGAAGTATCTAGGAACAAGGCAGAAAAACACACATTTCTTGTGGGAGGAGTAAGAAAATGATCTATGCGATTGGGTGCACCGTTCCAAAAACAGTACTATGCTTCATTAATTCCCGTATTTCATGGCCTCAGTATCAGTAAGCTGTATCGCAGCTAATATTCCTTTAGCCTATGATCCTGTGATTCAGGTGCATGTGAGCATTATCAAATCATCAATTCAAATACTCCTATATGATTGGATAATACTCTAATCTTAATGAAATTTATATAATATTTATATTTTCGTAGTAGGAGTCCAAGAGACTGTTGTGTAGACACAAAATGGCCAACTTCAGAGCATTTAATGTAGACGTGTTGATCCGGTTACGTTAACCGCCTACCGACGGTTTTTAACCGTTGACGGTCAACGGTTAACCGTAAACCGGCGGTTAGCCGGTTAACCGTAACCGTTAACCGGTTAAAACCGGTTAGGTTACGGTTAACAAAAATTTGTAACCGTAACCGCCGCGGTTAACCAACCGTTTTTTTTTTCAAAATTTGCAATCTAGTCGATCGACTGCTCTTTAGTCGATCGACAGGAAAGGAAGTCGATCGACTGGAAAGTCTGTCGATCGACAGGAAAGTCAGTCGATCGACTGGCCTGCAGATTAGCCGTTGAAAATCGACGGCTGAGATCAACGAGCCGTTGAAAATCGACGGCTCAAATTCAAAATAGAAGTAGCCGTTGGGCGGTTAACCGCGGTTAACCGGTTTAACCGCCGGTTAGGCCGATTTTATTATTTTTTTTTTTTTTTTGCAAATTTTGACACCTATAAATACCCACTCTCCAACACCAATCCTCACACCAATTCATCTACTATTCTTCTTCCTCTCTTATATTTTCAAGCTCAAAGAAGTCAAGTTTCTAATTTGTGCAAAAAATAATATTATCAATAATTATTCATTCGTAATCTCGTTTTACTTTATTATCGTCTATAATATAACTATGGCAAGCTCTCCCGTGTCAATATCAACACTCCCACCTCTTCTCGTCGAGGTCGAGGTCGAGGATCTCGACGAGAATCTTCGGCCGTGGCCGGAGATTACGTTCCCGATGATATGACGCCGGCGGAAGTTGAGGACCTATATAATCAAATCAACTTCGACTCGCCGGCGCCGCA
>BMAC01000952.1:105219-119968 GCA_014905375.1 Phtheirospermum japonicum
TTTTCCGATGATCGGGGAGAAGTACGGGAAGGTTTTGAACGAGTATAAGCAGTTTCATGATACTCATGGTGGTCAGCTGCATCGATGCGTTACCCCATCGCTCTGGAGGTAAATGATTCTGTTATATATTTTCTTATTAAATTAGATTTTTTTTACTTATAATAGATAATTTATAACACATTATATATCACGCGTTTCAACTAGGGCTTGGAAGGCCGAGTGGGATAAGCCTGAGAATAAGGCCAGATCCGACCAGTGCAGCCGGAACAGGAAGAGCGAGCGTGCTGGGCCGGGTACTGGGATGTCGAAGCACAGGGGGGAGCTAGATCTAATATCGATTATGCTCTGGATATCGTAAGTAATTTTGGAATATAATAATATATTATTTATTTGTTTAATTTTAATGTTAATTATTTGAAAATTCTATTTCGATACAGGAGCGGGAGACGGGTGAGCCGGCCAAGGCGCCACCAGGTTTTTGTTCGTACTCACATGAGGGGACGACGGCTCGTGGATCGATGCGAGATCCAGTACTGTTAATGTGAGTATCTTTGTTGTTTTTAATTTGTTTTTGGTTTTAATCTAAAACTTACTAACGAGTTGTATTTCCAGGAGGAGTACGAGCGAAACCTGGAGAGGGCACGCGCGTCTTCCCAGGATGCGAGCACCGAGGTTGATTCTGATCGCGTTTTCTTCGACGTCGTCGGGTCGCAGAAGGGAAAGATCTACGGCACCGGCTCGTTCGGGAAGGCGTTCGCTGCTGCAAAGGGTTTCCTCAGAGGCAGCTCTTCTTCCACCTCCTCTCAGTCTGATCGGACGCAGGTCAGAGAGCTCGAGGCACAGCTCCAGGCGCAGAGAGAGGAGTTGGAGGCCACCAGACGAGCTCAGGAGGCGCAGAGGGCGGAGCTCGAGCTGATCCAGCAGCGATACGTCGATTCTGAGCGACGACGTGAGGAGGAGCGTGACGAGCAGCGCCGGCAGCAGGAGGCATTTCAGGCGCAGATGAACGCCCAGATGGCCTCGCTGTATGCTCGTTTACAGCAGTCCACCCCCCCCATCTTAGGATATTTTGATTTACATAAATTTTGTTACTGTGTCGAACGGATGTAATAATTCTAAATTTTCAGATATTTTTATTATAATAATTGGTTTATTAATTTGTATATTCATTTATATTTTTCAATTTTTTGGGATTTTTTTAATAAACAGAAATTAAAATTAAAAAAAAAAGAAAAACCGAGGGTCCATAACCCTCGGCTTTCCGAGGGCTTTTCCGAGGGTCTATCACCCTCGGTTTTCCGAGGGTCCTAGGACCCTCGGTTTTCCGAAGGTTTTTGACCCTCGGTTTTCCGAGAGTTTTGACCCTCGGTTTTGGCCTCGGTTTTTCCGAGGGCCACCGGCTGGAATAAACCGAGGGTAACGACCCTCGGTTTTCCCCTCGGAAATATTTTCCGAGGGAATTTTGTCCTCGGAAATATTTTCCGAGGACAGTTTTTCCGAGGGAAAAGTTCCCTCGGTTTTCCCAAAAACCGAGGGAAAAAACCCTCGGAAAACTGTTTTTTTTTTTGTAGTGCCTGCGTATTTCATATTGTCCGATTAGAGTACGGCCGGTCGAACATCTTGTCCATACTATATGGAACACTTAGACGCCTTCACTCTTAAGTGCAACGGGAAGTAATTATGGTTCGGCAATTTGATTCAAGCTTTTGTGTACCTACTTTATAAATATTTGTCAAACGTGTAAAGCTTGCTCGCAAGAGCACGAGGTCGCGTGTAGGTTGGTAAGCTAAACTGAGTCGATTCTCAAGGAACAACCAATCGAAATCTCAAATGTTTGTTTAATCACAAGTAACACATGAACAAGTATAATTGAGGTTTTGTTTGTTTTTGTTTTATAACTAAGCATTTGAAAAAGACAAGAACAATAATTTAAACTAATTATCTTATGTTATTTAAAACTAATCTTGCATACGAAAAAGCATTAACTAACAAAACCTAAGTCTTGGGAATTGATGAACACGTAAGTATCATAAACGGAGCCAATAATGAAATCGCTAAGCATGAACGAAACTACTAAGCATGAATTCAAAGTACTCAGCATGAATTTAATTAACGAAATTGAAAGTAATAATGATCAAAAATTATACTATCCAAGTATCCAAGTCTCAACATCAACAATCCAAATAATAGCAATTATCCAAAAGCATGAACGGAGTAAAATAGCTGATATGAAATTAAGTCTCCAATAACCAAGCATGAATTAAGTAAACAAAAAATCACGAACTTAATTATCCAAGAAATCCAAGGTATCAAACATGAAATAACTCAAGATCCGAAAATAAGAACAAAAATCTAAAAGCATAAATTAACGAAAACTAAACTAGAAAACGATTAAAGGTTTATAGTACTTATTGGAACTAAGAAGTGCAGTAAATTCTCCAGTTATTCCGGAGAGAAAAGGTAGATCTTGGCCGAAGAACGAGTCGCGTGCTCACGAATGGAGCTTGGAACTTGCGATTCTTGTATCTTCGATCTTGATCTTCTACATATGTATCGGGCAATGAAAACGAGCCTCCTCTACGTCTAAGAACCCTAGGAATAATTGTGGTGGTTTCAAGATGGATTAGAAGGGGATATTTATAGTTTTCCCAAGTCTTGGAGCACAAGTTTTCTTTTAAAAATGAATCTGGGCCCGATAACGGTGAGCTTAGCGGTAAGGGTTACCGCTAATGCTACCGTTAACTTCTCGTTGTGTGTTTCTATCCTTATTTAGTGGTTGATTAACGTAGATTTGTCCTTATTTTTATTAGCTTTTTAGTTCATTTTTCTATTTGTTTTTGGTATAAGTTGGTTGATTTAAGTATAATTCCGTATTTTTATAATTCCAGCTTATTTTACCGCATTTTGATCATAATTGATGCAATTAGGTGATATTTCGTTATTTCTCACCTCACAGCTAAGTAACCGGAAGAGTTCAGCGCGTAATAGACGAAGTTCAATATTCAAGAATAGGATAACGAGCTTTCCGGTGAAACGAGTAGCAAAAAGATCGAGAATCGAGACAGGCTCTCTGTCGCGTCGATCGACGACGATTGACGCCAAGCCGACGCCCTGCCGACGCAACTTTCTGAAGCGTCGATCTTAGATGCGTCGACCGACGCAGCGTCAACGCAACTTTCTGAAGCATCGATCCATGACCGCGTCAGTCGACACACCCGCCCAGCCGACTCGCACACGCAGGCCGCGTCGACGCCGAGAGACAGCCTGCGTCGATCGACGCAGCGTCGACGCGACGGCCCAGTTTCGCGATTTTAGGGTTTCTTGTGCGCCAAGACTTGCAATATCTATAAATACCCTCCATATTTCGGTTTTTGAGACACATAGAGAGACGTACAGAGAAGACACGACCTCCTAGGGTATTTTAGCTTATAATAAATATAATTCCACATATCATAAATGAGATTTGAAGACGGAGATCAAGGATCGAAGAACTACGCGTCCAAAATATCGAATTCGCGTTCGGGATTCAATCTTCGCCCAAGATTGACGTGCAACTCCGGAATAGCTGGAGCTTTTTACTGCTTTTCTTAGTTCCAATAAGTACTCTAAACTCTTAGTTAATTTCATAGTTAATTGCTTAGTTAATTTCTTAGTTAATTCTAGTTTTAATAATTAGTTTAATCGTTTCATGCTTGGATATTGGATATTGGATTACTTTAGTTTATTTATGCGATTGATTTATGCTTAGTTATTCGTTCTTAGATTCATATGATACATTGCTTAGTGATAATTTCTTGTGTTCATACTCTTAGATTCGTTAATTAGGTTTAATTCATGGTTGCGTTTTATCGATAATTTAGTTATTGCTCGTAGTTGATAATATAGTTTAGAATAATTAGTTTWAWRATCCTTAGTTTAATTACTGCTTTAGTTCATAATGATCAATTCAATCTCTTTAAAACCCCAAATGTACATGTATTTTATTTCAATTCGTAATTAAGAAAAATATCCGAAAGACCGAATAGTTGTTTACTCGAGAGATACGACTCGAGTCAAACTCATCACCCTACAAGTACCTCGTACTCTTGCGAGCAAACTGACGTACTTTTAAATTAATTTATTAAAAAGGGGTGAACAAAAGTTTGATTCAAAATTTTGGCGCCGTTGCCGGGGAACGCAACGAGTAGGAATTAAAGATGTTTTTCGTTTTATTTTCTTTTTAATTTATTAGTTTATTTTTATTTTTACTTTCGCACTTGGTTTTTGCCATTTGGTACGTTGACGTGTTGTTGAGTTTATGCAAGGAAGGCGATCACTTCAACGCGACCTTGCACCATTCATTGACAATGTCCACCGTTCAAATCCACCAAGACCAAGACCCGCTTTTATTCTCGAGAACGATTCGTCAGCAACAACTAATTTTATTTGCGACCAAGTTCCCAACACAATGTTAGAAGCACATTCGATTCAAAACGGCGATTCGCCACCAAGATCACCTCCACGTCCGATTCGAAATGGGTATGGGAGTGAGCCAATCGTGCTGCAAGGACAACCACTACCGCGAGCTTATTGGGCTAATTATCAGCAAAACATGGAGAATGCGAGACAAGATGCGGGGAGAAACGAAGGAGTCAACCAGCAGCACAACGTGATCAATCACCAACCCAACATGGCGAATATGAGGCCAAACGAAGAGATGAACAACAACGCTATTCGCCAACACAACATCGAGAACATGGCAATTAGGAACGAAGATTTTCTGCAGCATAATGCGTATGCTAATAATCAAAGGCATGTCAACGAGTGGTTGGCGAATCAAGATCATGGTTACGAGCAAAACAATTTCGGAAGAAGATACGAGCGCGAGAACCATTACGCATATGACGACCACTACGAGAGAGCTAATGACCGAGTTAGGGAACCAAGGGGAGATCGAGCACCTAGACAGCACGATTTGGCGTGACCAAAGGTTGTACCTTTTAGGTCAGTAATTGTGCTCGGACCAACCGCAAGGGAGGTGGAGATCAAACCGCACCAACTTAATTTGCTCCCAACTTTTCACGGAGGTGCTCATGAAGACCCTTTGGCATTTTTGAACTATTTTGTTGATGAGGTTGGAAGATTTGTGGTTCATGGCCTTAACCAAGAGGAGTTACAAATGATTTGTTTCCCGTACAGCATGAAGGACAAGGCGAAGTCATGGTTACTATCCCTAGAGCCTGGTTCGTTGACTGAATGGGATATGATCAGTGAGAAATTCTTAAATCAATACTATTCGGCCCAAACTACGGGGCATCTTCGGCGGAAAATGCTACTTTTGAGCAGTTGGAGGGAGAGCAATTTCATGAAACTTGGGAACGTTACGAGACGCTTTTGCAAGCTTGCCCCCACCACAACTATTCTCCGGAGATGACTAACCAGTTTTTCTTCGATGGTTTATTGGACCATGGGAAACGAGAAGTAGAGATAGCAGTGGGAGGATATTTTGGAGATTTGACAGCCACCGAGGCAAGGCGGGTGTTGGAGAAGCAAAGCGAAAAATCTAGACAAACCAACTCTCGGCCTCGTAAAATGAGAGTTAACGAAATTTCCATCCCCGATCCTGATTTAGATGACGACAAGTTAGTCAAGGCAAAATGTGAGGAGATATTTGATGAGAAATTAGCTGCTTGGAAAGCCAAGCGAGCTAGCAAGGCCACTGCACAAAGGATGGCTGTAATTTGTAACCAGTGTGGATCCCCCCCGCATTCAGCGGATGTGTGTCCAAACAACATTGAGCAACATGAGGATGTTAACGCGATCCAAAATTATTCGAATCAAAAGAAGTACACACTGCAATGTGATAATCCTCTTTTCAAGTGGGGCCCAGGAAGTCTGAATTATATGCCACCTGATCCGCAATATCCCCCACCACAATATGCTCAAGCACCAACAGTGCCGCCGCCACAAAATAATTTTCATACGCAAGGGAAGGCGTCTAATGCGACTCAACCAAATGATCAGCTGTTGGTTTGGCAGCAAAATCAAGTGGCCGAGACGATCAGCAATAGAGAGGGACTTACAAAGGTGAACGCAAAGATTGATGAACTCTCGAAGAAGGTGAACGAAATTGACCATCTTTCCGGTGTTGTGCATGATCTAGCTAAAAACATTGATAGGATGGAAAGAACTATGGGACAACTAGCAACTGACATTGCAAGGTAAAATAAGGAGAAGGACAAGCTACCAAGTCAACCAGAGCAAGCGTCGGCGGTTCACGTCCTTCGTAGTGGGAAGAAGATCGACAATGGCATAGTGGACCAGGATGAGGAAATTGTTCCTAAACCAGTTGACAAGCTACATAAATCCACCAATAGATACGTGCCTGGTTCCATTCAAGGGACGATTCCAAACAACACCCTTGGCAAAGACGAACCATCACTGCCGAAGCAATGAACGATGCAATTTAAGGATGCTGTTCCTCTTCCGAGTCGGTTGCGTCCGGCAAAAGAAAACAAGAGGTTCATGGAGCTATATAACCTCTTGAAGAATGTCAATATTAATCTACCACTGTTGGAGGTAATCAAAACAATGCCCACTTACGTAAAATTTTTTAAGGAACTTGCTTCAAGAGAGCGACGTTTGGCGACGAATCAATACGTACCATTACCGAAGGAAGTTAGCGCAATTTTTAAAAAGCCATTGCCACCCAAGGAACGCGATCCTGGAAGTTTCTGCATCACTATTTCATTATCTAATGGGCAGAAAGCAATAGGAATGTTGGATCTTGGAGCAGGAATAAATTTAATGCCGCATTTTCTTTATAAAGAATTCGATCTTGGACCACTTAAACCGACAACCATGCGACTACAGTTGGCCGATCGCTCAACCCGACGACCCTTAGGAATAGTTGAGGATGTTTTAGTACAAGTTGGAGAGCTCGTAACCCCGGTTGATTTTGTGGTTATGGACATTGGAGAAGTTCCGACTGGAAGCACTGAGCATACCATTTTATTGGGGCGCCCGTTCATGTCTACTTCCCATACTTTAATTGATGTTCATAAAGGGAGGATGACAATGACAGTTTTGGGCGAAATAGTGGCGTTTTCTCTAAGAGATATTCAAAACACTCCCTCCCCCGTCATGCAAGAGGATGACTCATTCGTTGACCCCATTACTTCATGCGTAAACGAGTTACGAGAAATCGCAACTTTGAACATATATAGCGATAGGGACGAAGCCGGATTTTCTACCGAGGGAGGGGATAAACGAGTCGATTCAAGCAAGGAGTACGACGAGTTTGAGGATCATATGCACTTAAGTGGAGAAGACTTGATCGAGTTGCTAGGTATTGACATGCGCGATATTGTAGAGGAATTTTTAGATGATTTAGATGTGGAGAGCAAAGCACATGAGTTTGAACAAAGGGTGAAGTTGAAGCCACCAATAAGTCGCCTAAGGCACAATCCCCTCGACCCTAACAAAAAATTTTCACGCAAAACGAACAAGGGCGAGGCGCATCTCAACAATTTGACGAGGAATAAGAAGAAATCAAAAGAGGTTCGCACGAAGGAAGTCAAAAACTTGCAGTATGAGGTTGGGGAATTAGTACTGTATAATCACGAGCGTAAATATGACCCAGCTGATTTTGGAGCTGTATGGAGCGGACCGTTATCGATAAAAGAATTAGATGAGTACGGCGTAGCCACGTTGTATGATGAGGTCGAAAAATCATCCTTTCAAGTTCACAAGCATAGACTGAAGCCTTATCATGATGGAAGAAAGATGAATCGCGATCATGAGTCGGTGGAGTTTGGAGATCCATCGTACGTTTGGAATTAAACGAGTAAAATAGCGTTGAGCAAGCGACGTTAAAATTTGCGCTTCTCGGGAGGCAACCCGAGCAATTGTATCCTTTTGTATTTTATTGTTATTTTATTTTATTTATTGTTTTATTTTGGTTTTTATCTTTTTAGAACATATGGAAGAACTCGAACGAGGAGAATTGATCAAACGAGCGAAGACAAAGTCGCTCAGGACACCGCCCGCGTCGACGCCGAGACTGATCGCGTTGATCGATGCGGAGTTGACGCAACTGCCGAGAAATCAATCTCTGTCACGTCGATTGGCTCACGTCGATCGACGTAGCATCGACGCGACCCTGTGCGCGGCCCAAGAACTTTAAAAATCGGGTTTTGGCCCGCCGACCCGACCCGTGTCCGTCTTGACCCGCGGGATTGGCCCAGAAAACAGTTTTAAAATCGCCAACCCCTCCCCTTTTCCTTCACTTTTCAATTCCAAACTTCAAATTTTTCCTTCCTTCTTCAAAAATCACTCTTTCTTAAATTTTTCACAAACACTCACCAACTCCACCACAAACTCGAGACAATTCATCACACATACCACATTGCCCAGAAATTCTTCAACCACCTAACATACAAGCCAATTTCTCAAGACGAGCTACGTATTGGAGCAATTTTCCAGAAACGGGCGAAATTCGGGCTACTATCTTTGAGGTACTTTGCTTGAAACTCTCTTGGGACATATATAATTGTTGTTTGGTTGAGTTGGGATGGCTTTGGTGCAAGAATTATTCAAGTATTTTGTTGGTTGAAGCAAAGAGGCTATTTTTCAAGGTTTATCATTCCCGTTCCACTTTTTATTGTTTGATAATGGGTCGAGCGGATAAACGCAAGGATATCTCGGGGAAATATGGAGCACCGTTCCCAATTTACGAAAAAAAGGAGGGGGATATTTTTAAGAATATACGAAAATGGGGGTTTGCAACTCATAGGATTTTGAACGTCCATGGACTTGAGGAAGAGGTCTCGAATAGCTCGGACCACCATACCGACCTCTCCCGCTATGTCGATGGCCTCGATTGTGGGTATTTCGCCCAAATGCACCTTCCCGGATTTAGCGAGCTTATGCTCGAATTTTTCTCTACTTTAGCAATCCGGAACGACGAGACGTTCACTTGTCGTCTAGGAGGGAATGATGTTTATGTCGACGGGGAGATTTTCGGCAACATATTTGGTTTCCCGACCGAAGGGGACCACCCGGTTGGAGTTCAAGGCTTCTCTTTAGCCTCTTTTTGGGGGACGATCACCGGGGGAAACACGGGCGATTGCAAGCGATTTCCTTGCACAAAAATTCAAGACGAAGCCCTCTATGTTGCCTACAAGGTCCTCGGGCACATTGTTTTATGCAAGAACGAGGCCACCTATGCGACCAAGTCCGAGCTTTATGTTCTACAATGCCTTGTTGAAGGTCGTCAAGTCCGACTTTTCCCGTTAATTTTGCAAGGACTTTATAACATTACTGAGAGAACTCCGGGAAGCAAGACGCCACTTCTCTCCTTCGCACCGTACATAACCGGCCTCGCCCGTCACTTCGGGTTCGATCCAGCCAAAAATGGACTTAGCCCACTCGGGACCACTTCATTACCTCTTACGCGTGCACCGGCACCCCGAGTGAGGTCTTCGGCTCAAGGAGGATCTTCGTCTCGACCGAACGACGACGATGACGACATGGATATGGAGCAAGCTCGCCGTTCTACTTCGGGCCCGAATCCCGATTGGGGCCAATCTTTCGATGAAAACCAAGCATTCCAATTGAAGATGTTCGATAAGCTCCAAATCATCGACGAGAAGATTGATACGAACCACGAGCAAAACCGTCGGAGCTTAAGGAAGATGCGAGCTCGCATTTCAAAGCTCGAGGAACGATTTGAGGCGGCATACCCCACACCTAGCATGGACGTTGACGAGAACCCCGAGGATGATGATTCCCGCGAGTTCTAATCTTGTATATTTATTTTTATTATTACGCTTTTTTTATTTAAAGAAAAAAAATTGGAAAAATATAAAAATCCAAAAATATTGTTATTTTGTTTGTTTTTGCTTGTTTTATTTTTTTTTAGGACAATTCCTATCGCGTACGTTGAAGCAAGGCCAAATTACACGAATCAACGAGTAGCGGCTCGACTACTATTATTTCAGGGATGTTTTCTTTTTCCTTCCTCTTTTTGAATTTTGGATGTATTTGTGGCAATCCGGAGATTGCCGGAATTTTTAGAGAGGGGGGTGGTTGAGTGTAATTTGTATTATTTAATTGTGTAATTTTATTTGATACTTGGCCTGTAATATTTATATGCTTAAGTGCGATTAATTGCTATTCCTGCGTGATAATTGTGTTTGTATGGCTTGCCTGTCGAAGTTGACTATGTATGATTATTTGTTTTCGTCTTTGAGCGTGCATAAGTGCATAAATTTTTCAAAATTATTATTTATATATTGTAAAATAGTACTTGGACGCAATTGATTTCACAAAACCTTAAAAGCAGCGTCAATTCAAAACTTTTTCATGCAAAAAGCCTGTGAGTAGCCTGGGTGATTATCATCTTTGCATGTGCTTGAATAAGTTTCAGTTTTGATATCTCTTTGAAACCGCTGTGCGTAGTTGACTTTGAAAATGACGTTGAGGCACAGATAAAACCCTATTTTCGGCCATATCCATATAATTCTAGCCACTATAAATTCTGAATGAGCCAATCATAGCCAAACTATCCATGCCTATAGCCCTGAGTGATTTTATTGAGTCGACCCCTACTAACCCATTAATAGCGTGGGGTAGGAGTTCGTTATTTTTATTTTGGTTATTAGTGTTTTGGAATTTTTATAAGGGATTTATGATTTTGTAATAATATTAAGAACCACCATCCTTGGAAAAAAAGAGAGAGAGAGACCCCATAAAAAAATAAAAGGGGGAAAAATAAAAAAAAAAGGAAAAAGATCCCACTAGAAAAGGGACAAAATAAAAAAGAAGAAAAAAGAAGGATGGTGAGTCTTGGTGAATTTTGTTAATCATTGCCTTCGCGCTTTATAAGGCTTGAGTTTATTGTTTATTTTTATGAAGACTAATGTTTACAAGGCAAAAGAGTTGTGTAAGAAGCGTGTTATAAGCTTTAATTGTGTTTAAGTGGTTTCAAGTCGGTTTTACGGTTTGCGAGTTGGGAAATAGCCTATATTTAAAAGGCTACGTTATGAGTGTTTAGTAAGGTTTTTATTTTGTACGAGGTGAAGCTATTGCTTCGTGATTAGGGTAGGTTGAGTGAGTTATTGATCATGTTGATCATGAGTTAGCCACACGACTTATATATTCCATACCCGTCTAAAGAGCCTTACATTACAACCCGAAAAGACCTTTTCTGATTCTTAGTTGATAACACACTTAATTTGCGATTGAAAAGAGATTGATTTTCTGTGTTTATTTATTGTGCTTGTAATTGTATGATTTGAGTGTATACACGTCCCATGCAGAAAATACTTGAGTGCTTTTGAGCGTACACATATATATTATCCTTCGTGAGGAAGCATGATTTTGTTTTGGAGCGATATTGTAATAATGGTCGAGTGATTGACGTTGCGTGATTTGTACCTATATTTTCAAAATTAATTATGTAGCATAGCACGACTCTTTGCTTGAACTTATTTGCATTCTAGTTATACTTTGAATTTATCGTTTGTTCGAGGACGAACAAACCAATTAAGCGTGGGGTAGTTGATTAACGTAGATTTGTCCTTATTTTTATTAGCTTTTTAGTTCGTTTTTCTATTTGTTTTTGGTATAAGTTGGTTGATTTAAGCATAATTCCGTATTTTTATAATTCCAGTTTATTTTACCGCATTTTGATCGTAATTGATGCAATTAGGTGATATTTCGTTGTTTTTCACCTCACAACTAAGTAACCAGAAGAGTTCAGCGCGTAATAGACGAAGTTCAATGTTCAAGAATAGGAGAACGAGCTTTCCGGTGAAACGAGTAGCAAAAAGATCGAGAACCGAGACAGGCTCTCTGTCGCGTCGATCGACGCGAGCGTCGACGCTTCGTCGATGCGAGTCACCGCCCGCGACGATCGATGCCAAGCCGACGCCCTGCCGACACAACTTTCTGAAGCGTCGATCTTAGACGCGTTGACCGACGCAACGTCGACGCAATTTTCTGAAGCGTCGATCCATGACCGAGTCAGTAGACACACCCGTCCAGCCGACGTGCACACCCAGGCCGCATCGACGCCGAGAGACATCCTGCGTCGATCGACGCAGCGTCGACGCGACGACCCAGTTTCGCGATTTTAGGGTTTCTTGTGCGCCAAGACTTGCAATATCTATAAATACCCTCCATATTTCGGTTTTTGAGACACAGAGAAGAAACGACCTCCTAGGGTATTTTAGCTTATAATAAACATAATTTCACATCTCATAAATGAGATTTGAAGACGGAGATCAAGGATCGAAGAACTACGCGTCCAGAACATCGAATTCGCGTTCGGGATTCAATCTTCGCCCAAGATCGACGTGCAACTCCGGAATAGCTGGAGCTTTTTACTGCTTTTCTTAGTTCTAATAAGTACTCTAAGCTCTTAGTTAATTTCTTAGTTAATTCTAGTTTTAATAATTAGTTTAATCATTTCATGCTAGGATATTGGATATTTGATTACTTTAGTTTATTTATGCGATTGATTTATGCTTAGTTATTCGTTCTTAGATTCATATGATACATTGCTTAGTGATAATTTCTTATGTGCATGCTCTTAGATTCGTTAATTAGGTTTAATTCATGGTTGCGTTTTATTGATAATTTAGTCATTGCTCGTAGTTGATAATATAGTTTAGAATAATTAGTTTAATTACCCTTAGTCTAATTACTGCTTTAGTTCATAATGATCAATTCAATCTCTTTAAAACCCCAAATGTACATGTATTTTATTTCAATTCATAACTGAGAGACACATCCGAAAGACCGAATAGTTGTTTCCTCGAGAGATACGACTCGAGTCAAACTCATCACCCTATAAGTACCTCGTACTCTTGCGAGCAAACTGACGTGCTTTTAAATAAATTTATGAAAAAGGGGTGCACAAAAGTTTGGTTCAGTGGTCGTGGTAGTGGTCAGGGGACCGTTAAGCTTGTCTCTAAACTCTACTGTCTCTCCCTAACGGTGGTACTAGCGGTCATGTTACCATTAAGGTCACCGTTAACTTGGTCTGGGAACTTTCTGTCCTCCTTAGCGGTTGGAATAACGGTTGGGTAACCGCTAAGTCCACTTCTAACTCTTCCTGAATCTTTATGTCGCCCCTTAACGGCTGTACTAGTGGTAGTAAGACCGCTACTGGTTAGCGTTACTTGTAGCGGTAAGAATTACCGCTAACCTTACCGTTAAGTGGTAAAAAATGCTACTTCTTCGCCGAACAGCTCGTTCTCGCCTCTCGATCGTCAAACTCCATCTATTAAGTGCTGAGCTCCCCTGAATACTTAGGTATATGGGGAAAACAGAGAATAATCACCCATTTGCATCAATAACGATCAAAATGCGGTAAAATAAGCTGGAGATACAAAAATACGAAATAAGTTTAATCTATCCAACTTATACCAAAATTAATATTAAAAACTAACTAAAATACTAATAAAAATAAGGAAAAATTCATGTTAATCAACTATCCCAAACTTAATTGGTTTGTTCGTCCTTGAACATACGATAGTTCCAAGAATAACAAGCATGACAATGAGTCGTGTTGTGCTACATAGATAATTATGGATATATAGATAAGTGAAATGAGAACTCAAACACTCGACCCTCATTACATTGTCGCTCCAATAACAAATCATGCTTCCTCTCAAAGGGAAATATATATATGTGTACGCTCAAAGCACTCAAGAATTCTTTATAGGGACGTGTTTACGCTCAAATCATTAAAATACATGTGCAATAAACAAGAACTGAAAATCAAAAACTTCTCCATCGCGTTTAAGTGTGTAACTAACAAATAATCAGAAAAGGTCTTTGCGTGTTGTAATGTAGGCTCTTTGGATGAGTATGGAATATATAAGTCATGTGGCTAACTCACGATCTAACGTGATCAATAACTCACTCAACTAATCTAATCACAAAGCAAAGTGCTTCACCTCGTTCAAGCGAAACCTCACTAATGTCTCATAACGTAGCCCTTTAAACTAAGACTATTTCTCGACTCGTAACCCAAAACCGACTTCTGCACAAACCACTTAAACAATTTAGAAGCTTAAGACATGCTTCTTCTTTCAAACTCAACTCTTGCCTCTTAAACATTAGGCGTTACAAGAAAATAAACAGAATTATAAACAAGCCTTTATAAGCATAGGCAATGACTCAACAAGATTCACCATCCTCTTTATTCTTTTTTTTTTCTTTTTTCCTCTTCTTCTTTTTTTGAAAGATGGTGATCCTTAACACTATTACAAACTTTTTCATAAATCCCTGATTGTAACTCTGTTTTCATAATTTTAGTGGTGTTGAAAATATTTCAACAAGTTCATGGCTCGGTATTATTGGACTTCAATTCAATTGAAGGATTCTATGTGTTTCAAGCTTTTGAAATAAAAGGAAAATGAAAATAAAGCAATTAAACTAACTAAACTAAACTAGAAGAGGCTCTTTCCGTGCATGAGGAGGCCCGACTGGCTCACGAGGAAGCTCGTAGGGCACATGAGTCGAGCGAAAGGAATCGCGAGCTTTTGACTACTTTGATGTCTAACTTTGCGCAATTTCAAATGGATATGATGAGTCATTGGCCACCTGCTCTACCCCCTACTAACTCGATGTATATCATTCTGTATCAGGGTCCCTACGATCACATGCCCCTGGGCACTTGAGAGACGATTAGTTGTTGGTGAAACATTTTATCTTATTACTTTTCATTTTAACTTTTATGTTTTCTTTTTATTGTTAT
>BMAC01000952.1:121065-138200 GCA_014905375.1 Phtheirospermum japonicum
CGCTTATGGCAGGTTTTGGTGTGGAGCCCATAACTCTCGGAGGAAAATTTCAGATGACACAAATCAAACGCCAGATGATAGCCAAGAGAAAGGGATACATTTCATATGAAGACATCATTGGATAATTCTGTATATTTCTCAGACAATCGACTGGATTTATGTCGATCATTCGATCGACTGCTTTGTCAGGCGATCGATTGCGGCGCTGCTGAGACTTCGGGATTTTTGAGCATTTTTTTAAGGTTTTGTCCCTACAAACAACTATAAAAAGCCTACATCTTGCACCTATGAAGAAATCACTCCCCTCCCAACCCTAACTTGGGTTTGGGATCAAATTTACTCTAAGCTCTTGATAATTTTCTCTTCCTTAGGTTTTAGATTCAATTTCAAGCTTTGATGTAATTTATTTTCTAGATTTAGATTTGCTTTCATGCTTGGTCTTGGGTTTGTAAGCCTAAGAAGAATCCAAATAATCCTTTGGATTGTTACTTTTGATGCAATTACATTCAAGCTTTGTTTCATTTCCTAATTCAAGTAAGTTTCCTTTCAATTTCATGTTTTATGCTTTAATTACATGCTTTGTTCTTCATTTCCATGCTCGTTCTTCATGTTATGCTTTTAGCCTTAGCACCTTGAATTCATGATGAAACATATAAATTGGTTATGGAATCTAGATGAGTGACACATCTAGATCATAGATCGGCTCTTGGATCGTCTTGATTTTGAGTTTTTCACATGCTTTATTTTGAATTTTATTTTAATGCATAGTTTTAGGTTAAATCATAGATCTATGTTTTGTTGCTTGTTATTTTCCTTAAAGTTTTGAACTTTCTTGTTAATTTCCATTGATCTTTACATCAATGCTTTCAATTTTTGGTAATTTGCATTATTTAGGATTTTATGCATAGTTGTACCTTGTGCTTGCATGCTTGTACTTGGTGAAACATTGCATTTTTTACTTATTTCCATTACTTACTTGCATATACATATTGAGGCACATGACGAGGCATCTGACCAATATGCAATTTCAATTCCAAAGGCGAATTACGCGTCCACCCTCGCCGAGTGGGCATCATACTCGATGTCAGAAAGACGGTCATATACATTCGCCTTGAATCCTGTGTAATCGACCAAAAAGGCGTCGAAATTGGGCTGCCTATATCACGATGACTCGCCCGCCGTTCCCTCTCTTAGCCCTTTGACTCCGCACGTCCAGCAGTTGCAATTTTTAAAACTTTCATTAGCTCTGGTATGAGCTTGCCTGGAAGTTCTTTTTATTGGCATCCTACTGGTGCTTCCTTGGCTTGAGAATGAACCTCTGCTTCGGCTTGGCTCCATCCTTTATCCTGATTTATAGTTCATGGCCTTTTGCTTTTACTAGAACCTCCTTGGTTTCCATGGAAACCTTTTCTTGTCTCTACGAGAATAAGGATGACTTCTTTCTTTATTCTGCTTATGCCTCTGTGGTTGACCTCCGACTACTGTTGGAGTGCCATTTTCAGCACAACATAGATGAACTGATTATTAATTCCTCTTAATCTCTTGTAATTCTTGTGAATTGTTACCTGATGGCACCACTCTGCTAGCTTGGATTTTAGGAATAACATACTGACTTGTATTCTTGGATCAACATTTCTCAAAGTACTTGGTATTTTTGGAAAGAAAAGTTGCGCCGCATCTCCATCATTCACTTTAGATGTCCACCGGTATTCAATGAATAATCGGATATATTCGTCTACATGACAAATATCTCTTAACTCGAGGCAATAGAGGGATTGTCTATATTTTTTCTATTTTTTCTCTTCCATTCCCTCGAAATATCTTGTGCCGATAAAATGAATTTTGAATAATTTAGCCATATTGTCGACGATTCATTTTAATGATTCACCAGATATAACCCCCATTTTTATATCTGCCCCTGTTAAGTCCCATGCGATCTTTACAGATCCTTAAAGGCTCATTTCAAGGAGTAAAATGAACCCTTCCTTCTCTAGTCCGAGAGTTCCATCCGCAATTCGCATTGCAGATGCCCAATCGTCTATTAGCATTTCTCGGTTCTTGAAATCTGGGACATCCAGATTTAATATTAACCCATATGGATGTATGGGATCAAGTTGAGACTTCCCGTATGGCGTGTTGAGAATATTTGGCCTTCGGGAACGTTGCCTGGTGCCTACTATGTATGTAGGATCTCCTTTTATGGTGAAGCCGTACTTTCACCTTGATTGAAACTCGTTGGAGGTGGTACATGAGCGCTTCTTGGAACTAAGGCAGAAGAATCTCCTGAGTTCATCTTTAGATCCACAATACCTAATCCCGTGAAGGATTCGATAAGGTCATCTAGATCTTCCATGTTAGTTTTCTCCATTACTTTTTGGGTTGTAATGGAGTGCTTTGATTATTACCATCATCTTTTCTTCCTCCGCTGGTTGTCTTATAACCTCGGACGGTTTCCCTTTTTGATGTAGAAGGGGTTTCGTCCCGAAAGTTATGCGTTGTCTTCCCTCGGATGTGCTTGGGTTGGCTTCAAGGGCCTTAACTCGTCTTTGAACATCAATTAGGATTTCATGTGTTCCTTTTTTGATGTTCAATTATCTCTTTCATTTGCACCTGGATACGTTGTTGATGGTGCTCAATGTCTTGTACCATTCTTTGGATTTCTCTAAGATTTTTGGGATTCTTAGAGGAATCGGATATCACCTCGCTGCAATTGGATCTATTGATGGAATTCATGATCTGCTCCCTATGGTTCATAAGATCCGTCTTCAACATCTGATTTACCCAAAGGTAACTCAGATGATACATCTTTTATTTCTCGCATTGTCTTAAGGTTTCCCGATCGACTCCGGCGAGTTCTTGTTCAACATATTGGTTATCCCAATATGCTACTTTCTCTTTGTGGTTCAACTCGTATATTTCCAATATTTGGAAATATTGTCTGAAATGAATACATCTCGAACACCCGTTCAAATCCATTTTTAGAGATAAATCTACTCACCAAAAGTTAATTACACAATTATAATAAATTTTCTTTTAAGTTCTTAATAAACATAGCCTCTGATACCATTTTAAGGGGTGACACAACTTCAAGATTTTTTTGTAAAATCTATCAATTGTTAATTTTTTTAAAAGATATGTTTTCATTCGTGGCTTTATTACATCTATTTAGACCATAAACTCTATTAAGAGGCATTATAATATTGGGAACTTTTACGGTGCATTCACGGTACCATTCCTCACTTCATGGGGCTCAATAGTAACCATTAGATCAAGTTTAGATTTTTTTATATTAAAAGATCTAAGGTTGTAAATACAGGAGGGGGTGGAGGTATGTACCTTGAAGGCACTGTAAACTTTTTCTATAATATTATGGTAGATCATATCAGGTTTTCAACTAATAAACTTGAGCATAGCTTTAAAATAAAATTTATTTTTGGAGTAAATGTAAAGTTGCAAAGTTTTAGGTTCTAATAGCATTTTCTCATTCTTTAATTATTAAAAACCTTGAGGGGGTAATTCAATCATTTTATCTCAAACCCAACCTGGAAAAAGCTTTGTTTTATCCTTTTTTTTGTCGAAGGTTATTTGCACAAATATTTTATCATCCCACACCATCTCCCCATATTATTCGCGTTTTTTCTACTCAAAAATCATTTACGAATGTTCATCCTTTTCTTTATTTAGGGTCTATATTCTTTACAAAATCACACACCCTCGTTCCTCACATCTGCTTCTATCTGCGACGGGAATCGGAAATCAAACCCTAATTTGAATCTCGAGGTGAAGAGTCTCTTTTTTTTTTTTGTCTGGAAGTTCTTTGTTAGCTTCTGTTCTCTCTTCGTCTCTCTCTGTTGAAATTCTGCTATTGAACAGTTTCCTGATTTATATGCGAAACCCACGTTTCAGCTCCATATATTCTTCAGATCTATCATGTTTTTATTTAGTTTTATTGATAAATAGATAATTTATTTCTTCAGAGATGTGTTTATCATTATTTTTTATTTTCCTGCCCAGTCGTGATTTATAAGGGTGTTTCTATTATCTTTAAATTTTGATTAGTTTTTCTGTATCTGCGCACAGCATGTGGAACCCAGAGATGGAGAGAAGAAATGGATATTATGAATACCACTATGATTTGTTGCGGTCAGTGAGAATGACATTGATGCAAAGTATAAGTCGAATCTGATTCCCGGAGTGAAGGCCTTCCTGTTTTGATCACAACGGACTTTGTCGTTAAGGCCCGGCCCGAAGAACCTACCCTGACCTAACCCTCGACTCGGAAACATTCGATGCTTACATGCACCCGCGGGAGGGAGATGATTTAAGGAATTGTCTCGGGATTCGCAGGATGACAAGTTACAGGATGCGCGAGTACTGGATGACTGAACAGGAAATCAAATCTTTTGCTAAGGACGCCCTTGCTTTTGCTACTGACAGGGCAACAAATGATCCTCAATACGCTTCAGCCACTCTGATTCCCGTTCTGGTGCGGTTTAAGGTGTGTACTGTTCAGCAAGTGGGCGAGCCGTTGGATGTTGCCAGGGGCAGGGCAATCAGCGCAAATAAACTGGTTCCGTTGTACATTTGGAGCCAGCCCACCGTCGAGGACCCGCCCGGCAAGCAAATCCCCAGAAGCTTAAAGACTTTCTTGATTTTGCTTCCCAGGGTTAGAGTGACGTCGGAAAGTGTTGATGATCCTAAAACCCTGCAAGCCCTTATGGGTTTCTGCCTTGTCTGTAAACAGAAGCCCGTTTTGGGGGATCAGATATCGACCCTCCCGCATTGCAATCACGCTTTCCACGCGCATTGTGTCGCCCGAGAGCTGTTGGACGACGTCGGCTGCCCTCGTTGCTGTACGCCTGCGTATCCTTACAAGAGGCCTCGTTTCGACGACTTCCCACGTGACACCATTCTTACGTAAGATGTATTATTATAATATGCTTTTTCAGATTTCAGTTTGGTTTAGTTTGTTAGGCTTAGCACTAATCAGATCCATACTCACCCCGTTTCGTTCTGTATGTCACTTTTACATTAGCAAGAGACGTAGATATTCCTTTTTTCCAACTTCACCTCTATCTTGATTTTAGAGTTGTGATTGATTAATTAAATGCTTTCACCTTTCTATTAAAGGGCAATGTCGTAATACTGTATTATTATTACTACCTTTGTTTCTGGCTAGGGCGTCTCATTGTCCAAGTGCGATATATTCTAATATGTTCTCCTCAGTAAAGAGCACTGGCAATGAGAGTGAGGCTGTGGGCGTATCCAAGTCTCTAAAGCTCGCAATGGAGTATAACTGCATCAAGGCTATAATAGGCCTCCAGGAGGCCGTGTCTCAGCGTCAAACTGCACAAGGCGAGGAGGTCACGTTTAATCGTGAGGCTGTCTCGTTGGTGAGCTCTGAAGGAGAGACGTTCCAAGTTGACAAGGCGGTTGCCCTCAAATCGCCGGTGCTAAAGGGAGTAATGGTGACGAACCCGAGAACGAGCATCCCGTTGCCTAACACGCCGTTAAACATCTTAGCTAAGCTAATTGGATTCATGAATGATCCCATGATGTCTGAGGCCAAGGTGGACGTGAAGGAGTTTGAAGCTAAGTTTGTCAAGGACTTTGATCTGCGAATGCTGTGTGACCTCCAAAAGGTATATATATGGTATTTATACTATTATATTTACGAGCTCTCTTCATTTGATATATATATACATATTGTGTCTGTATTTGTCTTTAGTTGAGTTATATTATTTAATTTGAGTTTTTATCTCTTTAATTAATTGCATCCTTTCTTTTTTCTTTCAAACATGAATGTTTGAAGAGCCTTTAGCAAATTTTTTTTTTTTCTAATTCTTAAAAATATGTATGTGGTGTTATACTTTGTGTATTTGATTGATGGATTATCCATTATTTTCTCTCAGGTTGCGTCCTATCTGTGCATCCCGCTCCTGCCTGACCTTACATCTGAAGTTATTGTTGACAGGCTCGATGGGTTAACGACAAGGGAAATCCGCAAAGATTTCACCCTATTTGAGAGATACGACGTCATGCCTAAGCATTAGTGAATTTAGATATATTAACGGATGTTTGCTATGTTATTAACGTGACATATTGTTGTTTATCTTGTCGTCACTTGGATTGTTATTCTAATTTTAGCATTGTTTAACTTGGGTGGTTATTTATGTACACTCTCTAATATGTTACTCTCTGTTCCGTTGGATGATTATGTCGGTTTAACTATGTTCCCGTAACCTTCTTGTTGCGTTACGTGCTGAAATCCTCAATTTCTGCCATTGCATATGCTCTTTGAGAGTTTTTTGCTTTGTTGTTTTGGGTTGTTGTGTTTTTATTACTTCCCACTTTAGGCATATATATTGCTATTTTGTTCTTTGGGAGAAAGGGGACCGTTAAGCTTGTCTCTAAACTCCACTGTCTCTCCTTAACGGTGGTACTAGCGGTCATGTTACCATTAAGGTCACCGTTAACTTGGTTGGGGAACTTTCTGTCCTCCTTAGCAGTTATAATAACGGTTGGGTAACCACTAAGTCCACTTCTAACTCTTCCTGGATCTTTATGTCGCCCCTTAACGGCTGTACTAGTGGTAGTAAGACCGCTAGGGGTTAGCGTTACTGGTAGTGGTAAGAATTACCGCTAACCTTACCGTTAAGTGGTAAAAGACGCTACTTCTTCGCCGAACATCTCGTTCTCGCCTCTCAATCGTCAAACCCCATCTATTAAGTGCTGAGCTCCCCCGAATACTTAGCTATATGGGGAAAATTAGAGAATAATCACCCATTTGCATCAATAACGATCAAAGTGCGGTAAAATAAGCTGGAGATACAAAAATACGAAAATAAGCTTACTCTATCCAACTTATACCAAAATTAATAATAAAAACTAACTAAAATACTAAAAAAAATAAGGACAAACTTATGTTAATCAACTATCCTAAGTTTAATTGGTTTGTTCGTCCTTGAACATACGATAGTTTCAAAGAATAACAAGCATGACAATGAGTCGTGTTGTGCTACATAGATAATTATGGATATATAGGTAAGTGAAATGAGAACTCAAACACTCGACCCTCATTACATTGTCGCTCCAATAACAAATCATGCTTCCTCTCAAAGGGAAATATATATATGTGTACGCTCAAAGCACTCAAGAATTCTTTATAGGGACGTGTTTACGCTCAAATCATCAAAATACATATACAATAAACAAGAATTGAAAATCAAAAACTTCTCCATCGCGTTTAAGTGTGTAACTAACAAAGAATCAGAAAAGGTCTTTGCGTGTTGTAATGTAGGCTCTTTGGATGAGTATGGAATATATAAGTCATGTGGCTAACTCACGATCTAACGTGATCAATAACTCACTCAACTAATCTAATCACAAAGCAAAGTGCTTCACCTCGTTCAAGCGAAACCTCACTAATGTCTCATAACGTAGCCCTTTAAACTAAGACTATTTCTCGACTCGTAACCCAAAACCGACTTCTGCACAAACCACTTAAACAATTTAGAAGCTTAAGACATGCTTCTTCTTTCAAACTCAACTCTTGCCTCTTAAACATTAGGCGTTACAAGAAAATAAACAGAATTATAAACAAGCCTTTATAAGCATAGGCAATGACTCAACAAGATTCACCATCCTCTTTATTCTTTTTTTTTTCTTTTTTCCTCTTCTTCTTTTTTTGAAAGATGGTGATCCTTAACACTATTACAAACTTTTTCATAAATCCCTGATTGTAACTCTGTTTTCATAATTTTAGTGGTGTTGAAAATATTTCAACAAGTTCATGGCTCGGTATTATTGGACTTCAATTCAATTGAAGGATTCTATGTGTTTRAAGCTTTTGAAATAAAAGGAAAATGAAAATAAAGCAATTAAACTAACTAAACTAAACTAGGAATTGYAATTGCATATTGGTCAGATGCCTCGTCATGTGCCTCAATATGTATATGCAAGRAAGTAATGGAAATAAGTAAAAAAATGCAATGTTTCACCAAGTACAAGCATGCAAGCACAAGGTACAACTATGCATAAAATCCTAAATAATGCAAATTACCAAAAAATTGAAAGCATTGATGTAAAGATCAATGGAAATTAACAAGAAAGTTCAAAACTTTAAGGAAAATAACAAGCAACAAAACATAGATCTATGATTTAACCTAAAACTATGCATMAAAATAAAATTCAAAATAAAGCATGTGAAAAACTKAAAATCAAGACGATCCAAGAGCCGATCTATGATCTAGATGTGTCACTCATCTAGATTCCATAACCAATTTATATGTTTCATCATGAATTCAAGGTGCTAAGGCTAAAAGCATAACATGAAGAACGAGCATGGAAATGAAGAACAAAGCATGTAATTAAAGCATAAAACATGAAATTGAAAGGAAACTTACTTGAATTAGGAAATGAAACAAAGCTTGAATGTAATTGCATCAAAAGTAACAATCCAAAGGATTATTTGGATTCTTCTTAGGCTTACAAACCCAAGACCAAGCATGAAAGCAAATCTAAATCTAGAAAATAAATTACATCAAAGCTTGAAATTGAATCTAAAACCTAAGGAAGAGAAAATTATCAAGAGCTTAGAGTAAATTTGATCCCAAACCCAAGTTAGGGTTGGGAGGGGAGTGATTTCTTCATAGGTGCAAGATGTAGGCTTTTTATAGTTGTTTGTAGGGACAAAACCTTAAAAAATGCTCAAAAATCCCGAAGTCTCAGCAGCGCCGCAATCGATCGCCTGACAAAGCAGTCGATCGAATGATCGACATAAATCCAGTCGATTGTCTGAGAAATATACAGAATTATCCAATGATGTCTTCATATGAAATGTATCCCTTTCTCTTGGCTATCATCTGGCGTTTGATTTGTGTCATCTGAAATTTTCCTCCGAGAGTTATGGGCTCCACACCAAAACCTGCCATAAGCGAGGCGACGACGAACTGTCTCCACTTAAAGCTGCTTTTAACCATTTTTAGACTTAAAATTTGGAATTTTTGTAAACACAAAAGTTTTAGAAAATTCTCTCAMATTTTCAATGYTATAAGGTGGAGGCAAATGGCACAAGTGATTTTGGAGTTATGATTGTATTACGACAACTGAGACATCCACCGAGCGAATATAATCCTTTTAGCCACCTACAAAACAAGAATTCAAGCTTAAAAAACCCAAAAATAYCGCAAACACCTCACATATCGTACTCTTAAAGTCGAAAAGAAGATCAACAAGAAAAYGTCTTAAAACCTAATGAAAAATGACTCAAAACTACTAGACACGACGCTAAACCCTAACTAAAAACACGAGGAAAAATACAACAATTACATGCAAAACAAACTCCAAGACACAAATAACCGATAACTAACTCTTACCCCACACTTTTAATGACGTAAGAGTTAACTCAAAAACGCTCATGGCTATAGGAAATGGATATTTGGCTATGATTGGCTCATTCGAAATTTATAGTGGCTAATATATACGAATATMGCCGGAATAAGGGTTTTTCCTGTGCCTTAACATCATGTCCAAAGCTAACTACACACTGTGATTTCAAAGAGATTTCAAAACAMAACTCACTCAAGTACATGCAAAGATGATAAACACTCAGGCTACTCATAGGCTTTTGCACGAAAAGTTTTGAATTGARGCTACTTTTTGGGTTTTGCAAAATCATTTGCGTCRAAGTACCATTTTACAATATATAAATAATAATTTTGAAAAGCTTATGCACTTATACACGCTCAAAGACAAAAATATCAAATCATACTTAATCAACTTTGACAGGCAAGCCAGACAAATACAATTAAGCGCGGGAATAGCAATTTAATCACGTTCAATTACTAATTATTAAAGACCAATTAATTCAAATATTCACATTAATGAGTTACAAACCACACTCGACTACCTCCCCCTCTCAAAAAATTCGGCAATCTCCGAATTGCCACAAATACATAAAAAGGAAAAAGAGGAAAGGAGTYAGAGAACATCCTTGAWYACTGAAAATAGTCGAGRCGCTTTACGTCTAACATTTTCAAATGGCCATCATCTCGATTCTCGTGATTTCTGATTTGCCCGATTAAAACTACGAAAACAAACAACTAATAAAGAAAACAGATAACAATAAAAAGAAAACATAAAAGTTAAAATGAAAAGTAATAAGATAAAATGTTTCACCAACAACTAATCGTCTCTCAAGTGCCCAGGGGCATGTGATCGTAGGGACCRTGATACAGAARGATATACATCGAGTTAGTAGGGGGTAGAGCAGGTGGCCAARGACTCATCATATCCATTTGAAATTGCGCAAAGTTAGACATCAAAGTAGTCAAAAGCTCGCGATTCCTTTCGCTCGACTCATGTGCCCTACGAGCTTCCTCGTGAGCCAGTCGGGTCTCCTCATGCACATAAAGAGCCTCTTCAAAGGCGAATTACGCGTCCACCCTCGCCGAGTGGGCATCATACTCGATGTCAGAAAGACGGTCATATACATTCGCCTTGAATCCTGTGTAATCGGCCAAAAAGACGTCGAAATCGGGCTGCCTATATCACGATGACTCGCCCGTCGTTCCCTCTCTTAGCCTTTCCCAAGGTTTATGATCCTCGAGAAACTCTATCCCTAGAGTTAGTTGCTCCGGGATTCTTCCTGCATTTACCTCAATGATTATTTCAATTTCTCCAATCTTAAGGATCCCTTGATATCTTCCCAGGAAAGGTTGTTGCAAGTGATACAATGCATCACAGGGGAAGGTATTATCCTTTTGAGTAATGTCGAATATTACTTCTACACCTCTCCATCCTTCTGGTCACTTCAACTCTCCATTAATTTTGAATACTTCAGGAGCTCGCTTGCTTTGGCTGATCCTTGGACCTTTTAATTGAGACCCACTGATCATCCTGTCTTGCTGGAAAGACATTCTTCTTGGTTCGATCATGAGGTTCTTACTTTTATTAAAAATAGGACGATTTTGTATTCTCATGTCAATCTCTCTAATTTTTGGAGATTGCATGATATCTGGTAAGACTGCCTTTGCTACGTCATCAAATATCCTTGGAATTTCTATGAACTCTTTTCTCAAGAATACTTCTGGATGATGAGTATTCGAGAGTGCGTATGAAATCTTGTACGTAATTGAGTAGGGCCTGTTTCCCTCCAACATCAGGTCTGGTCTTTTAAAGTCTTGATGAAGGGTAAGAACTCTACTAAAATCTCGATCTGCCAAATTATATGCAATCCTTGGGTAGACATTGAATGCCAATTTTCCTGCGTATAAGTTTCTTGTGATTTCTCCAAGACAAGAATCTTTGAGATTTGAGATTCTTTTATCAAAGAGAACTAGATTTAATGGCGAATCAACTCCTTCTTTCAAAGTTGATTTTATAATCACTCGAATGGCTCCAATGTGGATCCACGAAAGTGTATTTGTCATTTCTCTCCTGAGTCCGCTTTTAATCTTCTGAATTTCTCGATAGGGGATTAGTTGCATCTCGATTTGGTTCCCCGTATATTTCGTGGGTATCGCGAGTTCTCCTGTGAAAACCTTATGAGTAATTTGGTATTTTTGATTTCTCAACCCCAACTTATCCATCACCTTTTCCATTGTTTCTATTGTAAATCCTTCATACATTTGGAGATTTGGATCTTCTTTCATTATTCTCAAAAGTGTCTTATGAGAAACCGTTGTATGTGAGAGGAATCCTTACATATCCTCCCTGACCACTTGTTGAAGAAAGTCTTCTTCACTCTGATTCTGAATATGATTCACTTCCATCTTTAGAGTAAATTTCTTCTTCATAGATACTTTCATCTGAGGGTATATCCTCAAATTGATACACTTGTACTAGATTTTAATAGAAAACTTATTCGAACTCTTAGGTTGTCTCGAACTGTCTAACTCCTCTTTTTTGATTCTCAGGGAGTTCTGTAGAAATATGCCCTTTGACTCCGCACGTCCAGCAGTTGCAATCTTTAAAACTTTCATTAGCTCTGGTATGAGATCGCCTGGAAGTTCTTTTTGTTGGCATCCTACTGGTGCTTCCTTGGCTTGAGAATGAGCCTTTGCTTCGGCTTGACCCCATCCTTTATCCTGATTTATAGTTCATGGCCTTTTGCTTTGACTAGAACCTCCTTGGTTTCCATGGAAACATTTTATTGTCTCTACGAGAATAAGGATGACTTCTTTCTTTCTTTTACTTATGCCTCTGTGGTTGACCTCCGACTACTGTTGGAATGCCATTTTCAGCACAACATAGATAAACTGATTATTAATTCCTCTTAATCTCTTGTAATTCTTGTGAATTGCTACCTGATGGCACCACTCTGCTAGCTTGGATTTTAGGAATGACATACTGGCTTGAATTCTTAGATCAACATTTCTCAAAGTACTTGGTATTTTTGCAAAGAAAAGTTGCGCCGCATCTCCATCATTCACTTTAGATGTCCACCGGTATTCAGTGAATAATCGAATATATTCGTCTACATGACAAATATCTCTTAACTCGAGGCAATAGAGGGATTGTCTATATTTTTTCTATTTTTCCTCTTCCATTCCCTCGAAATATCTTGTGCCGATAAAATGGATTTTGGATAATTTAGCCATATTATCGACGATTCATTTTAATGATTTACCAGATATAACCCCCATTTTTATATATGCCCCTGTTAAGTCCCATGCGATCTTTACAGATCCTTCAAGGCTCATTTCAAGGAGTAAAATGAACCCTTCCTTCTCTAGTCTGAGAGTTCCATCCGCAATTCGCATTGCTGATGCCCAATCGTCTATTAGCATTTCTCGGTTTTTGAAATCTGGGACATCCAGATTTAACATTAACCCATATGGATGTATGAGATCAAGTTGAGACTTCCCGTATGGCGTGTTGAGAATATTTGGCCTTCGGGAACGTTGCCTGGTGCCTACTATGTATGTAGGATCTCCTTTTATGAAATTTATTATGCCTTCTCCGAAAATTATTCAGCTAATTAACATGTAAAAAGCTATATAAGCAATCAAAGGCCAAGTAAACTTCAAACTGACATAACTTGCATTTCTCATCCCAGCTTTCTGCATTGTTTTACTCTATATGCATACATTAAAGAAAACCTTCAAGCCAATAACTCAGTGTAGTATAGTTGCATAGGCATTACATTACAACAACACAGAGTAGACATATTCTAACTTTAGGGTCACTATTTGGGAGTTTACTAAGAACCGTATGTTCTGGCTTGTGATCACACTCATAATCGAGATGAACGAATGCCCTTTCAACTTCGGGTAGTTCTTCGATCTTTATCTGCAGTGACTCTCCAATCGCATGCGCTTCAATCAACGGCAAATCCTCCGGAAGCTCTATGTCGACCTGTCGTTAATTCATTCAAAGCCAAACTTTATAATAAGCATGGCACGAGGAAAGCTCAAACGTTGTAAAGATAAATTGATCATCATCATGAATTGTTAAAGTTTGAATCACATAATTTGAAGGGTTTAATTGCAAAAAATACCTTTGAGATTCATTCTAATTACAGAAAAGTCCAATTTATTAATTACAATTATAAATATCCCCTTGATATTTGTTTCAATTTTTGCAACTTTGAAAAGATAACTAGAGTTTTTTTCTTAGAGAACAATGTGTAAAAAAAAAAAAAATAGAACGCGTAAGTAACAAGCTTACCTCGACAAAGTAAAGAACGCCAAAAGTATAAGCACGGACTGCAAGCTTACCTCGACAAAGTAAAGAACGCCAAAAGTATAAGCACGGACTGTATCGACACGCTTGATTTTAGTATCGTGCCTCAGAACGAGATAAGTAAGCTTCTGCAGTACTTCAGGAGGAGCCGATTGTCCGACAAGTGAAACTGCAAAAAGACAACAACGAACAATTCAACATTACCACATGGACATCAAAAATAGAGAATTTCTTTTCTTTCATTTTCTTTTCGGTAAACTTTACTTTATCCAAAAAATCCCCCATTGCACCGTAGATTATGTTTGGATGCTAACAAAATAGTGTGAAAGGGTGAAATTAACCTGCATTTTCAAAGACGGTCCCTGACCAATTTGTAATTGTGTAGATGGCTAGAGCTATAGCGCCAGCTGGATCAATCCACCAGTAAAATCGGTCGCCAAGAACCGCGGCCACCAATCCCACCACATTCGTCACCACGTCAAAATAATGATCCTGATTAAATTAATTGGCGAATGTTAATTACTAAACTAGAAATAAAAAAATCTGCACAAACGGGCTCGTAAAAAAATTGAAATTTGCGAAGGAGACCTTTGCATACGCACGGACGATCTCGTTTCCCGAGCTTCTGCAGTAAATCCATAAGACGAGTTTTACCGCTGTTGCTGTTAGCATTATTACATACAACCACAACAGTTGATTTGAATTCATATGTTCTGATGGATCGTCTTTAATCAGTTGTTCAACGGCTTGTACTAGCACCTGAAAACCTGAAGGGACAAAAGAGTGATAATTAGAGTTTTTTTTTTTTTTTTTTTCAGTTAAGCTCATCCCTAAAAAAAACATGAAAATCAACCTACCTAAAGTTGCCATAATTGCGGCGAAGATGATGATGCCGACTGGTTGCACTCTCAATTTTCCGATCGGATATTTGTAAATGTTTATGCTTTTCATCGACAAGTGGGTAAACCATAATATCCCGCCAGCCATTAGATCGAGCAATGAATCCAGTGTCGATGCAGCAATGGCTAAAGATCCACTTTGTACCGTGGCATAAATCTTAAAAAAAAAATCAGAGCAATGCCTTTTTTTATTCACTTTGACAAATTTTCATATCATTAAACATGTACCTTAAATGCAAGGAGGAACACATTAGCCCCAATTAGAAATGTTCATCGCTCTCTCATGTCGTGCCTGTTCTTGACGATCTAACTCTTCGTCGATGACATTTGGCGAATCGAGCGAGTCAACTTCCTCAAAGGACCTCAAGGTGGAAAATTGTCTTTCATAATAATCCTTTTCACCTAAAACAAGTATTAATAATATTATGTGAATATTAATTAACCTATAAGACATTCTAAGACTAACCTGACTCCACTAGCGATTTTTAGAATACTATTCAACAGCGAGAAGAAAGCGAAAAGTGAGCAAACCATTATTGGGGAGAGAAAATAAATCAAAAAAAAAGTGGGGAAAATTGTTGAAAAGAAATAGACTTTTTGTATTTTACATAATGAATAGAATTATTGAAAGGTTTACCTTGAGTTAAACAAGATGTTTTAGAAAAGTGATGATAAAAAGGGGCCTCAGTATCAAGCTCTGTCTTAACTTTGTCAGGCAGATTAGACAAGAAATCACATTTCAGCATGTTAATTGAATATTTGCTTTTTTGTTTTATGAGCTTTGGTTTTCGGTTGTCAACAATGGCGTTTTCTCGTCCATTGTCACGGCCAGAAAACTCAAATGCAAATAAAAAACAATAATATTATTCTATCTGCCTAAATTATAGATTTTCTATGAATAAATTTTCAGGGACAAATGAAATGACATTTTGGGAAATCAAAAGAAAGATATTTCTAACACCAGAACATGTGTGTAATAAATATAAGCTTCATGAATCTATAAAATCGTTGCAGGTCGGGGGGAAAAAGAAAAGAGATGCAATCAATTTGGTAGATCCAAAAACCATAGACCAAGAAAATCCTTTTATTATTATTATTATATTGCAAGAAACATGACATGTGTCAACTACTATTGTTAATTAATTAATTCCCCTGTATTTTATTTTTAGTGTTTGGGTTGGGCAGAAGAAAAAAAGTGATTAATTTGATTCAGAGATTGAAGATGAGCATGAAGTTGCAAATAGCTACAAGATAAAGACTTATTTGGACATGTTGAAGCCAAATTGCAACACCTGTTGTGAGCGCCTAATATTTATATAATGCATGTCTGCATGCCTATTTTTATTTTACTTTTTTTTTAAATAGGTAAAATATAGGTAATGTTCATCTAGTGTGAAGTTTTAATAGTGTGAAGTTTTAATAGATAAAATAATAACTAATAGAAAATTTTCTTGTTTTTGATTTGAAAGAGAATTCTGCCTGAAGGACACTGAGATCTGATCAGGCAAACCTGGGTGATTATAATTGAATTAAAATGAAAAAAGAAATAAAAAATAATTATGAAGAAAATGTGAGTTTATTTCGATTTACCTAATCAGTGTTTAATTAGGTGATGAGTTTGACGCTGTCCTGTCCCCTTGTCTTTGTCAATTTGACTATGATATTGCAGTACAACTGCTATGTCCTATCATTATATATATCATCACTATCCTTATCATTCATTTTCATCGTGTTTATATAATATTAATAATTACAATTATTAATATTAAGAAAATCACGTAATTGTTAAACGGGTCATCAATCAAATTGTGCTGTATTCTTCTAATTATCGGTATACCCTTATAATTAAATCCTACAGAGAAAAAACATTTCTCGACCATAATAATAATAAATGAGAATGGGGAATACTAAACAAATTTTTAAATCATGTCCATTGTACAATAATGAATTAATGAAGAGATTATTGGTACAAGTGAATCAAGTGTGACCTTTAGTATAATTTAATTTACTCCAAAATGCACATAAAGAAATTTCCAGGAAGACGACAGACAAATTTGATATATGGTCAAATAAGCTAGCTAAACAAGTGTTAATAATGAAATACAAAACTATTTTATATTGCTAAGCATTGATTTCAAGTTACAAGTACATATGATATTTATTTAGAGGGAAAATAATCGTTCCAATTTGATATTTTGGTCTTTTTTTTTCTCTGTATATTTATCTTGTGAAATCGTGTGAATTACACTTTACCTCCTTTAATATTTTTTTGGGTAAAAATCGTCGCCGGAAATTTGCGAATAATTAAAGAGTAAAATAAATCTGCCTGAAAAATTGTGAATAAAAAGGACAATTTTAACCTTCAACTACGGCAAAAGTTTCAGTAGAATTAATTTCCATTGACCAATTCTGCCCAATAAAAAACACTAAATAAGATAAAATGTAAAAAAAAAAGATTGCATAGTTTCAAAAAGCAAAATGTACTTATTTGACAAAATGCATAGTTCCGAAAAGTAATTACCAAATTGAGAGAGATTGGGCGGAAAAATA
>BMAC01000952.1:139542-157780 GCA_014905375.1 Phtheirospermum japonicum
TCATTGCTCGATCTAATGGCTGGCGGGATATTATGGTTTACCCACTTGTCGATGAAAAGCATAAACATTTACAAATATCCGATCGGAAAATTGAGAGTGCAACCAGTCGGCATCATCATCTTCGCCGCAATTATGGCAACTTTAGGTAGGTTGATTTTCATGTTTTTTTTAGGGATGAGCTTAACTGAATTTCAGTTAAGCTCATCCCTAAAAAAAACATGAAAATCAACCTACCTAAAGTTGCCATAATTGCGGCGAAGATGATGATGCCGACTGGTTGCACTCTCAATTTTCCGATCGGATATTTGTAAATGTTTATGCTTTTCATCGACAAGTGGGTAAACCATAATATCCCGCCAGCCATTAGATCGAGCAATGAATCCAGTGTCGATGCAGCAATGGCTAAAGATCCACTTTGTACCGTGGCATAAATCTTAAAAAAAAAATCAGAGCAATGCCTTTTTTATTCACTTTGACAAATTTTCATATCATTAAACATGTACCTTAAATGCAAGGAGGAACACATTAGCCCAATTAGAAATGTTCATCGCTCTCTCATGTCGTGCCTGTTCTTGACGATCTAACTCTTCGTCGATGACATTTGGCGAATCGAGCGAGTCAACTTCCTCAAAGGACCTCAAGGTGGAAAATTGTCTTTCATAATAATCCTTTTCACCTAAAACAAGTATTAATAATATTATGTGAATATTAATTAACCTATAAGACATTCTAAGACTAACCTGACTCCACTAGCGATTTTTAGAATACTATTCAACAGCGAGAAGAAAGCGAAAAGTGAGCAAACCATTATTGGGGAGAGAAAATAAATCAAAAAAAAAGTGGGGAAAATTGTTGAAAAGAAATTAGACTTTTTTGTATTTTACATAATGAATAGAATTAATTGAAAGGTTTACCTTGAGTTAAACAAGATGTTTTAGAAAAGTGATGATAAAAAGGGGCCTCAGTATCAAGCTCTGTCTTAACTTTGTCAGGCAGATTAGACAAGAAATCACATTTCAGCATGTTAATTGAATATTTGCTTTTTTGTTTTATGAGCTTTGGTTTTTCGGTTGTCAACAATGGCGTTTTCTCGTCCATTGTCACGGCCAGAAAACTCAAATGCAAATAAAAAACAATAATATTATTCTATCTGCCTAAATTATAGATTTTCTATGAATAAATTTTCAGGGACAAATGAAATGACATTTTGGGAAATCAAAAGAAAGATATTTCTAACACCAGAACATGTGTGTAATAAATATAAGCTTCATGAATCTATAAAATCGTTGCAGGTCGGGGGGGAAAAAGAAAAGAGATGCAATCAATTTGGTAGATCCAAAAACCATAGACCAAGAAAATCCTTTTATTATTATTATTATATTGCAAGAAACATGACATGTGTCAACTACTATTGTTAATTAATTAATTCCCCTGTATTTATTTTTAGTGTTTGGGTTGGGCAGAAGAAAAAAAGTGATTAATTTGATTCAGAGATTGAAGATGAGCATGAAGTTGCAAATAGCTACAAGATAAAGACTTATTTGGACATGTTGAAGCCAAATTGCAACACCTGTTGTGAGCGCCTAATATTATATAATGCATGTCTGCATGCCTATTTTTATTTACTTTTTTTTTAAATAGGTAAAATATAGGTAATGTTCATCTAGTGTGAAGTTTTAATAGTGTGAAGTTTTAATAGATAAAATAATAATAATAGAAAATTTTCTTGTTTTTGATTTGAAAGAGAATTCTGCCTGAAGGACACTGAGATCTGATCAGGAAACCTGGTGATTATAATTGAATTAAAATGAAAAAAGAAATAAAAAATAATTATGAGAAAATGTGAGTTTATTTCGATTTACCTAATCAGTGTTTAATTAGGTGATGAGTTTGACGCTGTCCTGTCCCTTGTCTTTGTCAATTTGACTATGATATTGCAGTACAACTGCTATGTCCTATCATTATATATATCATCACTATCCTTATCATTCATTTTCATCGTGTTTATATAATATTAATAATTACAATTATTAATATTAAGAAAATCACGTAATTGTTAAACGGGTCATCAACAAATTGTGCTGTATTCTCTAATTATCGGTATACCCTTATAATTAAATCCTACAGAGAAAAAACATTTCTCGACCATAATAATAATAAATGAGAATGGGGAATACTAACAAATTTTTAAATCATGTCCATTGTACAATAATGAATTAATGAAGAGATTATTGGTACAAGTGAATCAAGTGTGACCTTTAGTATAATTTAATTTACTCCAAAATGCACATAAAGAAATTTCCAGGAAGACGACAGACAAATTGATATATGGTCAAATAAGCTAGCTAAACAAGTGTTAATAATGAAATACAAAACTATTTTATATTGCTAAGCATTGATTCAAGTTACAAGTACATATGATATTTATTTAGAGGAAAATAATCGTTCCAATTTGATATTTTGTTCTTTTTTTTTCTCTGTATATTTATCTTGTGAATCGTGTGAATTACACTTTACCTCCTTTAATATTTTTTTGGGTAAAAATCGTCGCCGGAAATTTGCGAATAATTAAAGAGTAAAATAATCTGCTGAAAAATTGTGAATAAAAGGACAATTTTAACCTTCAACTACGCAAAAGTTTCAGTAGAAATAATTTCCATTGACAATTCTGCCCAATAAAAAACACTAAATAAGATAAAATGTAAAAAGATGCATAGTTCAAAAAGCAAAATGTACTTATTTGACAAAATGCATAGTTCGAAAAGTAATTACCAAATTGAGAGGAGATTGGGCGGAAAAATAAATATTTTTCTTTTATTTATTTATTTTTATATTGTAACATGCTTTTTGACAAAAGTAGGAATCGGTTGCTTGATTCGGTCACCAGCAATCATCAGTTTTTTAACTTATTTTTTAATTGATACTGAAGTTTTCATTATATTTATGTATGAAATATTTTAATATAATATATACAAGCTCCGACACTAATAAATCTACAATTCTTAGATCTGCATCTCAATCACCCCTAGTACTAGTAGCAGACGAGCAGGTTAGGTTACTGAACTGAATAAAAATCGGACAAAAAAAAAAGGGTGTATAAATAAAGCTTCATTAATAAGTCATGCTTTGAATTTAAATATTAAAAGATTGATCCCATTTGTTTGTTTTTTTTACACATGTAAAGAGAAGTGCATGCATCAAAGATATCATGCTATAATTAATGTTATTAAGTTATTATTTAATTACATTGGAAATAATAATTGAAATCAAGTAAAAGATCTAAATTAATTAAGGGATAAAATAAATCAATACCTTGAAGCAATCCTTTAGCAGCAGAAAGATCAAGTTTGAAAAGGTCCTCAGGATCAACTCCACATTTCACTTTCTCAGGCAATCTCTCAAGAAAATCACTTCTCACTCTGCTCATCCAGCTTTTGTTTTCAAACCCTTCATTATTTCTCAACTCTCCTTTCATCAAGGGTCTCATCAAATCTTTATGTGAATCCATTGCTCTTCAATCCTAATCTATGTTTTCTAATTTTATATATATTTATTTACTACTGCATTTATAGTTCTGTACATGTCTGAACATCTATCTAGCTGGTGTGGCAGATATATATCCATTGCCCTCACAATTAATGTAAACAGTGACCACTCGATAAGAGGCAATGGGACTATTAATTAGGCAAGTAAATCTACACAAAACTGCCAAACCAGGCTTATAAGGTTATTATACCATAAATTCAACATGATTTTTGAGACTTAGCAAATAAAATAAAAATCTTTTTCATTTTGCAAATCTAATCATAATCCTATTGATAAAAATATAGGGACTAAAATGAGCTTTTTTAAAATATCAATTCAAAAAATCTCCTTTATTTCTCTCCAAACTCTCAAATACTTAAAATAATTAACCAATTTACTTGGAGAAATTGGTTAAAATTTGGAGAGAAGATAAAATTTAGGATTCAATTGGTAAAAGTTCATTTTAATCCCTAAAATTTTATTAGTAAGACCATGATTGGATTTGCCAAAATTCAATCTGATTTTATTTGAATGGTCAATTCCAATGCTTCAAATCAGAAAGAAAATCAACAAGATATTTTTCTTTGAAAAAGTACAAATCATTTTTTGTCGAGCCGAGGAGAAGACTCAGGGTCCAACTTTAATCCTCTCGTACCTACTGATTATTAATGTTCGTACCTGTACCTTTATGACCTGTGGTATCTATTTACATCCTTTTTCCAAGCCTTTCAATGGTTTAATTTAATGATTTAGTGATGGCATTAGAAACTCACTAACCAAAGTGACGATCTAAAAGTAAAATCAAACCAAACCAAACCAGTAGATACCAGACTCAGATTTATCATTAAAACTTCGTTTCAACACTTTTCTAATTTGCTCCTACGCAACCAATGTCGAAAAGATTGAATTTATTTTTTTTTGCTTGATAAGATGTCAAGTTCGACTTTATTAAAAAAAGAATTATATATATATATATATATAAAAAATAACAAATTGCCGTCACATAAGTATATAAACATGTCAATTAATCTTCAAGATAAAACTATGCATAAAAATATACACACAAAAAAAAAAAAACTAATTCCAAGTCCTAGTCACCGAACCGTGTACTCCACCATAACCTCCATGTTGATATGTCTTTAATCTCTCGTTTCGTAATTTTTGTATATACAGTTTTGGTCATTAAGCCCAACTTTGGTGTATTATCCCAATACTATAAATATGGTTTTTGAGATCAGTAATCTGTAACCCTAATCGGTTAATAAAATTCGTTATTCTCTCTGCCCGTGGATGTAGTGAACCACGTAAATATGTGTCTTCTTTACGTTTTCTGTTTACTGCTCTATAATCATATTCATTCATAACACTCCATAACCACTACCCCGTCCGATTCGTACCATACTATTATTATTATTATTAAAAGACGAATCTCATCTAAAATCATGGCGTCCAAAATGCCCACCACCACCATGCCTATTACCACCGTACGAAGCTTGACTAGGGAACCGAGTTAACCAATCAGGCACCTCTTGATTTGCTTCCTTCATCAGCTCAGCCAGTGGCCTCGCCATCGACGTGTTGTTCTCGTTAAGAATGTTGTAGCCAATCCCATCTTACCAGCATAGCCAATACGTCCGATCCGGTGGACATAATCGTCAATGTCGTTTGGGAGGTCAAAGTTGTATGAAAAATTTCACAAAACAAAATAATAATTGAATAGGTATATTTTCTAAAACAAATCATCAATTCTTTTTACAAGTAAAAGTTGAAATTGGAAATGCTTAAATATGAAAACCTGAGCCACATGTTCAACACGTTTTCCTTAAAACAGATTTGTTTCCTATTCCAAACGTTTGTTTCCTAGGATAAGACAGATAAATCGGATTACCATTCGTCTTCGGCGAACTGATAATCACATCTAAATTTTATCACAAAAATTGCAAGAGGCCAATAGAATTATTTCGATCAATATGCATTGTGTATTCTTATGCAAAATGTGTGGAAGTGTGAGTTTTTATTGTTGTATTCTTAGCTTTTATTTATAGGAAAACTCTACGGTGCCTTCACTGTACCATATCTATGTATGGTAATCCAATCACCTTTTGACACATCACTTATATTAATGAATTAGAATCTTTTTAAATAAATATATTGGTTAATATGGTAAGAGGTATCATAAAGTCATTGTACTGTAGAAGTCACCTTATTTATAAGCTAATATTTGACATTTCATGCTTGCAAATTAAGACTACTTAATGGCCATGGAAGTTACACAAATTCAAGACAATTGAATTGAAAGTAACAACAAAACCATTTTCTCACCATTACAGTAGGAGTTACAAGGTTGAATTTTTCATTTGTAATGAACTTTAATTACAAAATTCAACCAACTCTTACACTCAATATTAATCTTAATTTATCATTTTATCTAACCACCATATTAGATAAGAAGGTCAAAGAAAATTACATAATTTTCTTCACAATTTTCCAACAATCCCCCACATGAAGAATATTTCGACAATATAAGTCTTGGTGATAAAATTCAACAGTTGAACCCTGCGTAGGATAAGTATGTGTTACACTCTGAACCTTTCCTTGTGAAAGTATATTTACTTTACTGGCTGACCAGTAGACGCGATGTCTTTGAACCATTCCGACGTTTGTGTAAACGATGATATACCCACACAAGATTCTTCCAATCATATTCAGTTCTCATAATTATGTTCATTCATGGCCTTGAACATACGCCTGGTTCTGCAAGAGGTTTTAAGAATTGAGCCTCACACAATTCTTTTCGAAGCGGCCTAACTTCTCTCTCACATAGGTGATTCTTAATAAGTAGATGACACTACTATATTCGTCTCTCCGACGTAAGAATCATTAAAAGCAAATGCTTATCCTCTCTACACACTACTGCAGAACAGTGAATTAACGGCGGTTTTTTTTCACTTTTAAAATCGCCGTTATATCGACGCCCGTTAATTTTTACGGCGGTTTTTCAAAACCGCCGTAAAAACTCATAAATTAACGGCGGTTTTAAAACCGCCGTCGTTTATACACTTTCAACGGCGGTTTGTAATAACCGATGTTAAAAACTATGACATCACGGCGGTTATTACAACCGCCGTCAAATTCACTATTAACGGCGGTTTGAAACCGCCGTCAAAAATGCTTTTGGTGGCGGTAAAATACTGAATTTATGGCGGTTTTGTGAACCGCCTTTATTTTTATGGCGGTTTTCATAACCGCCGTTAAAACATGTTTTAATTCTACGACGGTTATTAGAATCGTTGTTAAATCATGAATTGTTTGACGGCTGTTTTAAAAACCGCTGTTAAAACATGCTTTGCGGTTTTAAAACCGCCGTGGATTACCTTTTGGTGGCGTTTTTTTACTGTTTTTTCTGTTTCTTTTTTCCTGCCATAAAATGAACAATTAAATTGTAATTCATGCTTGGAACCAAATTCATACACACACAAAAAAAAAAATCTAAAATTCCACCAAACTTAAAACAATCCAATTCAATTCATTCACAAACAAAACAATCCAAATTGCAACCAAACTTAAAAACAATCCAATTCAATTTATTCACAAATAAAACAATCCAAAATGCAACCAAATTTCAAAACAATTCACAATAAAACCTAAACTTCAAGAGTATACATCTACTACATAACCCCAATCATCCATCATAAATGTCAATGAAATATCTCGCCCATTGGTCTTGTATTTCTTTGATACTATCAACACTAAATGGTTGGTCACTAAACATCTGCAAATAATATTTAATATACGTATTTAGTAATTATGAAATTTTTAAAAAAAAGTTATAACATTATTGCTATAAAATAAAATATTATAATTATTACCTCTTGCCAATTTCCCGTAATACCCACTCGAACAGTAGTCCATATCCAAAGCATGACATAATAACCGGACTCCCAAATTTCATCTTGTTAATTACACTGTGAGAGAAACATGAGGTTTCATTAAAAATAAATAATTCAATGATGTGTTTACGATTGTAGACGTAACAACCAAACATATTCAAAGAAACGTAATACATTACCTTTAGAAAAAGCCAATTAACCCCTTGCTTAGATTTACTCAGCTGCGTACCACTTAACATCTTAAATGAGGTCACGACACTATTAAAAAAAAACATAGAAATATTACGGCACATTATAACAATACTCGTTACATTATAACAAGCTCCAAATTTGTTGTCCCAATTTGACAAAATTAAACAATATAATACATACTTAGAACCAAACTCCAAAAACAAATTCAAAATGCAACCAAACAAGTTATAACAATATGTTGTCCCAATTTCAAAAATTACATTTTAATCCTTGAATTATTAAAACAATCTATTTCATGCTTAGAACCAAAATATATGTTCACATTCTATGTGATGTAAGTATTTTAAACTAGAGTTTACCTTTATATTAGCAATTTGATGTTTGCGTCGGGCTTATCATGATTTGAACAAAACCACACGGCAGTCCCTTCTTGAGGCAAAATCACAAAGAGTTGCCAATGTTGCCTGCATTTCGAAATGAATATTATTAAGAGTAATTCATGCAACCTACAGTAATACTACAACTTATAGTTTAAGTTGTACTTACTTATGATGATATGCTCCCAGGTAAATTTGCTTTTTATACTCCTGCATATGTTTGAGAATGGAAGAGACCAAAGTGTTTGCATGTTTCTTGCTACCCATATTTTGTATGGATAGAGGCTCAAAGAATCCATACACAACATCCGATCGGTTCTCAACAACAAGTGATTTCAAAAACCTAACATACCCATGACAACAAGTAATCAATCAAAGTTATAAATCAATTAATGAACCTAAAATTTAATTAAGTAAGATTTAAAATATACTTACAAGATCCAAAGTTGTACACTCGATATTTGAAGACACGTTTTTCCTTGCACTACGTCCACAACTTCTTGGTAATGAATGGTCACTGTGATGTCATTCTCAAATCCAAAAATGCTCGCATCACACAGAACACGAAATGGATGGTTATAAAGGCGATCAGAAATAGTAAGCAATTCAGGAACGGGGTTATCAACAGCCCGACCTTGTTTTGTTGGTCGCTCGTTATCCTAAAAATATTAAACATAAATTAATAGTTATTGACACTATTTTAGTGTAATTAGCAAACAAACAATTAATTACCTGTGTTGACACAGGCTTCACAAGATATTTTGGCCATTCAATAAAACCACCTAGTGCTTGCCTCACCGTGTCTACCTCTTCACTGGGCATCGGGACAGGAGCATCACCATCTCGAATGTCCTCAACCACCACTCTAACCAAATCTGTCGACAAAGGCACCCCATGTAACGTCGAACCCCCCTCATGAACTGTCCCAAGGGCTACCAGACGGGGAGGAGAACAATCACCGACAATAACTCACATCAATGTGAACGAGATGGAGCAAGGGGAGGCGAAGGAGCTGGAATGTTAGAAGGGCCAACACAACTCCCCATCCCACTACGATGGAGATTTGGATCCACCTCAACTGGAGGGGTCCCGACTTCAACTGGTTGGGCGAATTGCTGCATCAACTGTTGTGTAACATCTTTCTTTATCTGGTCGGCCATCTTGGATCTAACTTCGTTCTTGACCTGTTCGGCTATCTCAGATCTAACCTTCTCAGTTATCATGGATGTCAAGCGTCCCAAAAATTCGGGAGTTACGGATGACGAGGACACGCATGATTGAGAACCAAAGTGTTCTCAGATCCCCACACCAACTCCAACGCCACGAACACGTCCAGGGTGGTAATTATTTAATGATATTTTAGATCTTTCTATTATGTTACGATTTTAAAAAGTAATCAAAACATTATATGCAAGAGATATCATAGTATTATCAAAATTTACACACCATAGTATTTTTAATTTTTTACTTATATATTTCTTATTTCCTACTTAAGGAATTAAAAACCTAAATGGGATGGACATAAATTAAAAAATCTAAATTAAAATTCTTGATATATTGAATACAAACTTACAATCTTCCTAGCAACTTCCCTTGCGGCGTCGGATGTCATTTCACCGGATTTATTTGTGCGAGCCAGCTTAAACCTCTCGTGACGTGAAGGAGGAGATGGAGGATCAACCGAATCAACACTAGCACCAGATTGCAATGCATCCTCACGTCGCTTCTTTGCTTTACTCTCCATGATCTGCTCCTCCAATAATGCATAACCCCCACGAGATAGAATATGCGGAGCATCGTTCTTTTTTGCAATTTTTTGAACTTTATCTCTTTTCTCCTGGAATCAAAAAAGGAAAAATTAGTGCTTGCATACAAAAAATAACAATAAATAATGAATTTAATATTTACCTTCCAAGAAGGGTCCAATCGAGTCTTTTTAAACTATACCCACTCACTTAATTCTATACCATACTTTTTGCAAGGACATGTGTTATTCAAACCACCAAACACATAATCTGTTGTCAAAGATGATTTAAAATCTCTCCATTTTTTCCCACCGATTTGAAAACCTCCTTTTTGAAACGGGAACAATTTGGAACCTCGATGTTCGCCTGTAACAACAACAACAACAACAACAACAACAACAACAACAATAATAATAATAATAATAATAATAATAATAATAATAATAATAATAATAATAATAATGATGATGATGATGATGATAATAATAATAATAAAATAATAATAAGGTGAAAACGAAAAGATATGAAATACCATAATATCTATCCAGATTAAAGTCTTGGTAGAATCTGGTACAAGTTTCCAATTCTCAATCAAAATCGAAATATTTTCCCGAGCAAGTTTTCCCAGATAAGTACTCAATTTCACTTGATGAGTCCTTTTTGTTTTTCCTGTAATGCTGTCGAAATCAAGTGGTTGTTTCTTGCCACCAACACGATCCTTGGCAATCGCTTTACACCGTGTGGAAGATCTAGTCTTCCTCGACGTAGTGGGTGGAGGAGAAGTCGAGCGACGCCTCACAGGAGGAGCTATTTACCTGTGTAAAGAGAAAAGCAAAAAATTAAAAAAAAAAATAAAGGTTAAACTACAAGGAAACAAAAAATAGAACTTAAAAAATTATATTTCCATCCAATTATTAATTAACACATTAAACTGACATGTTGGTTTATTTTTGATATAAAAGTTTTCGTAATATATTATTGTGCTTCGAAATTAGAAATTTGAAAGAATACTTAACTTAATATTATATTATAATGTTCTCCCATATGCTCTCGTCATGATCATTACAATTAGCATGCACATCGCCTGATACATTTTCTTCAAGTCTCGACATTCGTGTTGTGAAAGAGAGAGTCTCGGAGTTATCAAGTGTTGGGTCTTCATTTTCATGAGTATCATCCATGATTTTATCATGCTTGAGGACCACCGACAATATTTTATCACACGGATCGTTGATATAAAAGACTTATTTAGCTTGACATGCCATGATGAAAGGCTCGTCCGTATAAGCTGCCTTATGAAGATCTACCAACGTAAATCCGATTTCATCGATTTGCACACCTGTGTTAATATCAACCCACTTGCACTTAAAAACAGGCACATGAAACTCAACATAGTCAACCTCCCAAATTTCTTCAATGAATCCAAAGTAATTTGTAGATGCTTTAACATGATTTTTATCCTTTACACTAGAAAAGTGCATTGCCTCAGCTTCAAGAGTAACCCCACTGTTTTGATAGCAACTCTTATCGTCTTGCGACTTTGTGTAGAAGGAGAATTTGTTGATATCATATCCACACCACGTAATGACATCTTTCTTAGGCCCATGTGCTAGCCGGATTAATGTTTCCGAGACAGTTTCTGAAGCAACAATTTATTTTTTAAACCAACTTAAGAAAGTTTTATTATGCTCAATTAGAACCTCTTTTCCCTTCATTCGGGGATTATTTGTCTTCAAAAAATTTTTATGATCCGCCAGGTAAGGGAGAACCTCCTCAGTGTTATTCAATATGTACAAATGCGCTTGAAGCACTTCCTCAAAACTCTTGGAATGAATTCCAGCACCCCGTGTACCCTTACCTCCATATCTCCCATCGTGACGAGATTTAGGAAGACCCACACCTTCCACTTGTCCCATGTAGTCTGTACAAAACTCGATAGTTTCCTCAGCAATGTATCTTTTGACAATAGAAGCCTCGGGACGAGATGGATTTTTTGTGAATCCTTTAAAAACCTTCATATAACGCTCGATAGGGTACATCCACCTCAGATAGACTGGACCACACTCTCTAATTTCGTTCACTAATTGAACAATTAAGTGAACCATTATATCAAAAAATGAAGGAGGGAAATGCATCTCTAATTGGCATAATATAACAGCAGCTTCCTTTTCCCACTCATCTAGCTTCAAAGGGTCAACAACTTTTGTACATATATCATTGAAGAAATAAGACAAGCGAATTATGGCATGTCTTACCTTTTTTGGCAAAATGTCACGTAAAGCTACCGCTAGGATTTGTTGCATAAAGACATGACAATCGTGAGACTTTAAGCTGACCAATTTAAGGTCTTGCATTGAAACAAGACTCTTGATATTGGAAGAGTATCCTTGTGGCACTTTCACACCTCGTAGAGACTCAAAAAACTTTGTTTTTCTTCTCTCGACAAAGTATGACATGCCGGGGGCAGATATGTTTTATTTCCGGATGATATAGGGTGCAAGTCTGGTCGTATACCCATATGAGCCAAGTCTTGTTGAGTCTTAACGTTATCCTTCATCTTGCCCTTAATGTTGAGAAGTGTGCCGATCAAACTATCACACATATTTTTCTCCACGTGCATAACATCTATACAGTGTCTCACATCCAGATGACGCCAATACGGAAGATCGAGGAAAATTGACCGCTTCTTCCAAATGTTTCTCACTAGCCCTCTTTTGGGTCTTTCCGAATATAGTATTAATGTCCTTCACCCGATCATAAACCTGCTGACCAGTTAGTAGTGTTGGCCCAGATCCTTCCTCGACACTGCCATCAAAAGCTTTTTTCAATCCACGATATGGGTGATCACGTCGGAGCCACCTCCTAGAACGAGTGTACACAGTCTTTCCCCCATGTTTGAGTTGTAGATAGCTCGTTTCGTCTGCACATATAGGACATGCGAGATGGCCCTTGTTACTATACCCTCTCAAGTTTCCATATGCTGGAAAATCATTAATGGTACAAAATAAGAGAGCACCCAACTTGAATGTCTGCCTTCGGTACCCATCAAACATGTAAATACCCTCCTCCTATAATTTTTTCAAGTCCCCAATCAAGGGTTGTAGATAAACATCTATATCATTTCCGGGCTATTTTGGTCCCGATATCATCATAGAAAGCAAGATAAATTTTCGTTTCATACACAACCATGAAGGTAGATTGTAAATAACAAGCAACACGGGCCATAAACTACGTTGACTACTCAAATTACCATACGGATTCATTCCATCTTTAGCAAGTCCAAGCCGAAGGTTTCGTGATTCGCTTCCAAAATCTGGAAACAAACGATCAATTTTCTTCCACTGAGAAGAATCTGCCGGATGTCGCAACTTGCCATCGCATTTTCTCCCATCTGCATGCCACGTAAGGTTCTTTGCATCTTCTGCATTAGCAAACAAACGTTTAAACCTAGGAATGATCGGAAGATACCATACCGCTTTCACTGGGGAACGTCGATTTGTGCTCTCGTCGCTACTACATTCACCCGATCGCTCTTTGTACCGTGATACCCCACACCTAGGGCACTTATCTGATGACTCGTACTCATTTCTGTATAATATACAATCATTACGACACGCGTGAATCTTCTTGTACTCCAAACCCATCGGACATAATATCTTCTTTGCCTCGTAGTGGCGGCTTGGAAAAGTGTTATCTTCTGGAAACATCATTTTCAACTGCTCAAGCAATTCAGTGAAACTTTTGTCACTCCACCCATTGAGTGCCTTAATATTGACTAGTGTTAACGTTGCAGACAAGCGCGTGAAGTTTTTACACCCAGGGAACAAAGGCTTCTCCGAATCACTCTTCAAAATATCATGCACATGTGCTTCCTGAAAGGATTCTTAACCAATATCACATATCATGTCCTCAAGTTTGTCCTCGTCTTGCATTCGATCATCGACATATCCATGAGTGCGTTGGCCATAAGCTTGCTCAGTCATCTCGGGTGGAAGGTCGAACACTTTGCCATGCCATGTCCATACCGTATAATTCTTGTTTATACCATCACACAGAAAATGTTCCTTTATCAAATGGGCTTCATGTCGTCTCCCATTCAAACAGTTAATACAAGGACATAAAAACTTATCACTAGGTTCTATTTGATTCACTTTAGCAAATCTTATAAAAAAAATCCACTCCATCTTCATATTCCTTGCTTACGCGACTTGCTTTCATCCAACTCTTATCCATCTCTTGTAAAAGATCGAAGAGCTAAATACGAAGGAGGATAGAATTTTTTTAATAAGTATCTTATATTAATTATAACAATCATGGTTATTGATGTTGAAGTGATTGTATTTTAAAAGTAATTTCATATAAAATAAAATGCAGCATAAAAAGATAGTAGTTAGAAGTGAAGACAACTTACAATTTTGTCGGATGGAGGGGGGAGCCGAGCGACACCAGCCTATGACACTTTCAAGAAATTGATTTTCACCTTGAATTATAGAGTTGAAACCTGCACATCAAGAAACTATTACTTCCTGATTACTCTTGGCAATAGCGAAATGGTCACTACGAAATGTAACATGTAATTGGATCTTGTTTGTATGAGTATTAAATTCGGCTTGGTCTGGTGTCATATTTTGATATTGCCAGTATAAGTTGTTTAAATGCATTTCTTATTAACATTTTATATGTACTTGTTAACAAAGACTAAAATCTGCTCTAACTTTCATTTTGGTTTTCAAAAAATGGGAAAAATAAAATAAAATTAGTAATATTTTAGTTACCAACAAAAACTGATGGCATTTTTTTTTGAAGAAATATTGAAAGTCAGAGAAACTAAAACTGCTGGAACTCACATATGTAGTACTTTTGGTCTTTAGGTGAGAAAAATTGTCAGAAGCTATTTTTGAGAGAAAAAATGTCATTTCGGTTCCCTTTGGAGATTGCGTTTGTTGTCAAATTACCAGATTTAACAAAAAAATAAACCAGATATCATTTTCACATTGCCAAAAGAAAATAAAAAGAAAGAAAGAAAACGAAAAGGAAAAAAAAATCTCAAGAAATTAAGAGCTAGAAACTCAGGCAAAAAACCATTTCTTCGGAAGAAAAAAAAAGTTTTGAAATAATGTGAAGATTTTGGGTATTTTTTGTCAAATTAACTTTAAAAGTTCTGGGTATTTTTCTGCACTAAGAAAAAAGAGAGAGATTGCAAATACTTTAAATGTTGAGCTAGAATTGCAATAATGTGAGAATTTTGGGTAGTTTTTGTAATCAAACTACCTTAAAGGAATTTTGCACTAAGAAAAGAGTGACTGCACTAAGAAAAGAGTCACCAATCCTATACTAGGAATACAATTAATTATCTCTTTTTTCCTTAAGCAACAATTGAGAAAGAAATTTAAAACCTGCTAATCAATCACACTACACGAAACAACAAATCTGAAATGAATGGAATTCAACAACACACAGACTTAGGTTTCAACAAACTTAAAGCCATCTCAATTTTGTTACTTTTCTTAATCATAAACTCATGTGGCCACATTTTAATTCCAAGAGAAACATATATATAAAAGTACACGACATACTGGAAGCTTTGTAGGTGTCAGCCCACAGTGATATACAAGCTTCGGGTCATTTGCCACACCAAAACTTCCTGAAGAAAATAAATAAGTTAACCACATTAATCACGAGACAAGCTTCATACTTCGTAAAACAAGCGTACTGGTATGAAGGGCCCAAGTTATTTGTTTCACCAACCGACTTTATTTATATTGAGCAGTTGAAAATGGAAAATATTGAATGTTGGAGACTCAAATGGTGAAATTTTATCCCAAACTTTAAAATAAATAAATAAATAAAAAGATTCTTTCTCTTTTAGTAAAAGAATCTGACTTCACCCCTGCTCGATCTCAGGGCTTTCCGTAAGCTGAAGTTTCTTTCCTTTTTAATAAAAGAAAACCTTTTCTCTTACTTCACTCATTGTAAGCTAAACTTGAGTCCCAAATAGACATGAGAATCACTCAATAAATATTAAGTTAAATACCTATCTCCTTACACCCATCTATATGATACATATCTTGCTGTCTTACAACTTTTTTTGCTCATAAAAAGACTTGTTAATGCATTTTATAAGTTGAATAAATAATATGTTCAATAAAACATAATTTCATTATTATTTATTTTATTTTTTGTGAATGTGTCGAATAATTAAATACAAGTCCTTTTTCTTTTCTCTCTCTCTCACAAGGATCCTCCAAATTATTTATTGTATGCAAATTCTCTGAAACTGATATTTTCAAATAATTATTACCCCACTTGTTAGCTTCCTAGTTGAGTCATGATGTTGTAAGTTATCATGGATGCAGTTCAAACTTTTTTGTTGAGTCGGTTTGGATTGATCATATTGGGTGTGGAGATAAGGAAAAAAAAATATTTTTATATTTATAATTGTTTATATCTAAGGCCATTATTCTCATCATAAAGAAGTTCACAAACAAAGCTGAACCAAAGTCAAAATAATGGAGGTACGAAGCTTATGAGAACTTGAATACTATAATATACAAACAACTAAAGATCTTATATCTTATGTAATATCCAAAGTTTTATTCTGCTTTTGGTCTAACTTATTTACATACAAAAAAAGTGATTCTGTAGACACTTCATTAATCAACACATAGAAAGAGGCGACTTCAGCGAATTAACACAAGCTTTGGGGGTTGAGCGGTGGTTATAGTTTTAACAAAATTATTTGAACTCTTAAATTATTTTGACAAGATTCTTTTATAAAAACAAGAGTGTATTCTATTTTTTATTTTTAGGAAAAGCAGTGCAAAATTTTCTGGAAATGTCAAAGATTGATGGTGAGGTGTTATTCATGATTTTGGTTTTGTGTGTGGTGGTTATGTGTTTTCATAATTCGTTGAAGCTTTCACTGTCGGCTGCCTTCAACTGGAGTTGGAGAAGAGAGAAATGGCCATGGTTTATGAATGTGGAATGGAAAACTCAATCTAAATTTGACATAAGATACAACACTAGAAGATTGTCTTTTCTTACATTCATTGGACTGGAAATGTGATGTTAAATATTAGAGTAAACATGTAGCAAGAGTGTATCGATGGAGACATTTTTCGAGGATGGCGAACACAGACGATCGGGATAAAGACCAAAGTTTGTGGGGTCAGAGTTTGTGAAATGTGGACACAGGGTGTATCGAAGTTACTACTCTTTATTGTTGCTGAAAAGTAGAAAAACCATTACAAGTAGTTTTAGCAACATTTTAACTTTTGAGCTAAGACAAATTTGTGTAGCTCAATCTCAAATGACTTCATCATTTGAATATAGAACCAGCCAGCTGATTGGTATTTAATACCTTAACAAATATTGATCAAATTCGATTTTTGATATTTGTGACCACATTTTCTTTTTGGAAGGATATCTCTTTTTTTTTTTTCTTTTGGCTTTTGAATATCTATTCACATTCAATGCTGATTATATTATTCTTCTTTTCTTTTTAAAATGTGGAAGAATGAAATAATGCAGACCTCTCTACTCTCTGTCTATTTGTATCCTCGTCAATATTTTATAAACTGGAGACACTTGTTATGCTAATTGTCTAAAGTTGTACCAGGATTATGGATTTTACCTTGTTTTTACTTCTTTTTATAAAATAAAAATAAAAATACATATTAATAAAATAGAACCTTTATTCAATTTTTGGATTTTTGAGATTTTAGCCATAAGAATCTAATTAACTTTACAACCATTGGAAAAGAAGGCCTGGACAGCATTTAAACTGAACAACCATCACTAAACTAAAAATTTCCATCACTAAACACACACACATATATATGCACATGAAAAAACCTAAAAATACACATAAAAGTACKTGTAGMGTGGTAAAACMGAYTCCTTTGCGGGTCAATTTTTCCTTAGCCAGAGATTGAGTCTTGGACTGGACCCGCGAAGAGGAGGCCGTCTTGGTGAGGCCGGAGACTGATTCTTCGCCGCTTTCAGAATCTGGGAGGTGCAAATATAAAAACCGCCGTAAAATTAGGGGCCAGTTTTTTTTTTAACATCGGTTATCAAATAACCGCCGTAAAATAATAACATTTTACGGCGGTTATATGAGAACCGCCGTAAAACTCACACTTTTTTTGGCGCACATGTACACGGCGGTTTTGTGAAAACCGCCGTAAAATGTATAATAATTTTTTTTTTGGCACGGGTTTTAATACTTACACGACATGTTTTTTTGGCACATGTACACGTCTCCCCCCGTCCTTACCCCAAATTTCATTGTGAGGCCCTAGCTAATTGCACTTCCCAGTATCACTGAATTGCGGCGAATTCGAAGATTCAATCTCCGGCACGACGGCCTCCTCTTAGCTGGTCCAGTCCCAATCTCTGCCCAAGATCCACCTTGACCACGACGGCCTCCTCTTCTTTCGGCCAGCAAAACACTTAGACCTATCCCGTCGATTTTACCCCCAAATTTCACACACTTAGCACTATACCCAAA
>BMAC01000952.1:157951-201557 GCA_014905375.1 Phtheirospermum japonicum
AATATATATTTGACGGCGGTTCTAGAAAAACAACCATAAAAATACAGATTTCTGGAAAACTGCCGTTAAAACATATTTAACGGCGGTTTTTCCAGAACCGTCGTTAATAAGCTGCATTCGTATCCTGTTTCTGCAGTAGTGACACAAATATCACTATTTAAATAATGGATAAGGAATAACTTCCCCCATAATGATGCTACAAGTCTTTATACAATTAGGTTGTCCATTTGAACCTAGATCTTAGGATCTCCAATCAATTAAGTTGGGTTTTTATTGTATATTAACTCATTTTTTAGAGGCTTAAGTCACATTTATCTTTATGCCTTTACAACTACTTCACAATTTAACTATTTGGTTTAACCGATCTGCTTAGTTATTCTTTGACTACACGTAGTCAACAACGATAACATTAATTGAGAATAGTTGTCTAAATGTGATTAAGGACTTCTCATTACTTATAATTTTCTATTAAAAGTATAACCTTACAATCAAATATTTTAACTTTCTTGGGTGTAAGTATTGCAACTTTAGCAAGACCCCCCACATTTCCACCATATATTTATATCACATATATAAGTGAATTAAATAAAGTGGTTCACTATTTCTCAATAGTTTTAATATAAGTCTAACACTTGTCTTCATGAAATTTCATATAAATCCAATTCAAGTTAATTAATCTTCATAGAGTATTATAATTAACAAGTGTCAAACACATTAATCGAAAAATTGTTCGATTTATTAACTTTTGGTTCAACAACCATTACAAAGAGTTTAAATAGTCAAATTTTTTCGTTTTAATATTCCATTACAACAGAATACTCATGACATAATTTCTAAACAAGAAAATATGTATTTGGATTTCAACTCATCCTTCTTATTTAACTTAGAGGATCATTAGTCAACAACCATGTTTAGGTTCAAAGTGGTCAATTAGAATAACCTCTTCTAATACTACTATTTGAAATCATTGAACCTTTTGCCAATAATTACGACTTTTCGTAATCCTCATTTGACTTTTCGAGTTTTACTTGAATTTAGTAAATTCAATACTCATCTTGTATTATGAGATCATCTCACTATCCATTTTATTTGACCAATAAGATCACATTTTCCTCAATCAAAAAATTAAAGTGATATGAGAAGTTAACAATTAAATTTCAAGATTCAAAATTAGATCTAAATTTTATTCATATTAGACTTTATAAATTTGCCCACGCACATGAGTCCAGATTTACAAACATTTTTAATAAATTTAAGCACCCAATTCAAAAATTAGTCTCAACATTTATTATAAATCTAGTCCAATAAACTTTAGTCAATTCTTCAATTAACTGACCCAAATAAATATCATTACTTGCCCCAAGAATTTGACCAAACCAAAACCCATATTTAATCACCATTGAACTTTATTAATTTTGTCAACCTTTTAATTAAAAAATTGGGTTAAAAAACAAGGGCCTTTGCAATTTTCCTTGCTTGTTCACAAGAAGATTCGGCAGGCATTAACATTTTTCTTTTTGTTCCCTCAACAATTATTAAGCCAGCAACTAAATAACAATCAAAGGCCTATCCAATCTTTTTTTTTTTTTTTTTTTCTTGTTTACGAGAAGAAACAGCAACCATAAGACAAACAGAGTCCAAAAATATGACCCAAAGGCATTATAATATTAGGCCCATCGAAAATGGCAACAAAAGCCTTCATTTTGTCTTTCTTCTTCAAGTTAACAAGTTCGACCCAATCAGAATTCATTAATCTTGCCGATCTTTTTCTTTTTTCTTTTTATTTAAATCATGCATTGGACCAAAGCATTCTGGCCCAAACAAAGCAAATTTATGTTCTTCTCCATGATTCGCCGCAACAGAGTCTCTGTCACGTGCACTGCCATCGCCTAGCAGTGCTACTCGTCTGCCTTGATCGTTGTTGTGTTTGTCGCCGGACAACCGACGACCGCACTCATCAGAGGCCCCGTCACACACGGACCAAATTGATTTCCTTTGACAGCAGGAACTATAAAAGAAGCAAATGGCTAAGGATCATTTCTAGATTATGATTAAAGTTGTTTGCACAAAATAGGAAAAATCTTTCTACTACAAGAAAAATGGCAATAAACATCACTAAGAAGACATCAGTTTTGTTACATTTTTTGTGTCTTTTATCCTTTAACACCATTTTTTTATAGAAATTGATGTCTAATTAGTGTAGTTTTTTGTCAAAATGACTCCGGTTTCTTAAAACTGGTGTCTATTGTAAAAAGCACCATAAATACACATCATGATTCACACCGGTTTCCTGAACATGGTGTCTATTTTTATAATATTTCATGAAGAGAAACATTTTTTTTGGAGCATGTGTCAAAATTTTATGATTAAATTTCAGTTTTTTCAGTTATAAGTTTGGAAAAATATATTATAAACAGTGCCTTCCTTTATTATTAATTGTCAATATATGTTTGCCCTCGTTTCTTTGTGCCTGGTCTAATCTGATACGAAAACGAAAAGCCTAGTGTGTGAGTGTTTTTAGCGTGTCAATTATGCAACAACGACAATGATGAAGTATTCGATCGTCCTGATGCCCTAGTTCAATCTCTCAATCAGCGACCGTCACCCACCGCCTGTCTCCAAACCTATTGCCACTGTCCTTACTAAATAAAATCTCTCCCAACCTATCCCTGTTTACACCACACCGGAAGGTAAGGCCCGACCGTCCATATTTAATTTTGGATTATTTCTCTCTTCCGAACCCATCGATAATATTAGATTTATTAATTTCAAGCTTCGTTCCATAATGTCCACCTAATTATAATACTTAGCGTAGTTGATTGTTTCAGGGCTCATATGTTTACGATGTTAATGGGAAAAACACATCTCTAGATATCTCGATTTGTTAAATTATATTTATTTGTTGTATTATGAAAATTATAAATTGCTATGTGTGCTTTTTTAGATGCTAAAATGTGTGTATAATATAGTACGAATGCTTGAACATTTTATTTTCTTGGTTATCTTTTCCCAGTGTATTATTTCATTTGATTTAATTAAACAGATTGATTTAATTAATATTGATCACATTATTCTCTCGAATTCTTGCAGGTAGGAGTGTGCCTCGTCTTGTTGAGGCCGCAACAAAACAATTAAAGACATTGCCGAACCACAGCTTTTGGAATCGAACCACAAGACCATCTTTGGTATGATGATTTCATTCAGTTCATTACGAAGTTTATGTACTGATCTTGATTTTTTTTTTCATTTTTAATAAGTTTTAGCCACTGGACGTCTGGACAAATGAAATAGTAACACAATGACTAACTAGGAAGACAAATGAATTAAAGAGAGTGATTTACAAAGTAATTAAGTCACATGACTACTTGACTCTGGACACATGATACACCCAAGGGTATAAGCAGTTTATTTTCAATAGTTAGATAACAGTACTAAGTAATTAGTTTGTTGGTTAGTTTCTTAGGCTATAAATATGTAAGCTATTTCTGTAAATCGAGATATGAATAAAATTATCTATAGTTCCTCCACTAGCTAGTCTTATTTCTTAGAGTCTAAATTAAGTGAACTGATCCGTAGTGGAAGATACAAATTTTATTACTTTTGAACAGTAGAGGAAGATTTTGGCACAACTGTTCATGATAGTATTGTGGAAGGGGAGACAAAAGTAGTTTCACAAATTAAATTAAACTCTATAAATTTACCTTTTATTTCTGCACTTGACTTTAAATAAGATTGTTTGTTTTATTTCTATATTTACTGATACAAAAGAAGATTGATAATTTTCTAAGGAGGGCAAATATCAAGTAGCTTTTTTCTCTTCATATCTTTTGATATTATACATTGATATATAACACTTGAAATTTTGGTAGGGGGAGTTCCATTGTCCTTTGTTCATTGTTCGGTGTGTCAAGGACTTTCTTGTAGGATGGCAGAATTGGATATATGTGGTATCACTTGAATATTGTCTTTTGTTGGTTGGTAGAATTGGAATTGAGGTTTAGAACTTAGTTGCTTAGAGAATGCAAGACTTGTACTGTTTTATAGTACTTGTAATCACACTTGCTTATTTATGTAGCAACTTTTGATATTTGCATTGTGAATGTAATTATTAATGCTAATGTTGTTAATTTTACTATTTAAATTACTTATCCTCTTCGGTTATTATTTTATGCTAAGACAACCATTTAACAAAGTTGATGTTATTAATTTTATTGGATAGCAACTTTCAATTATACTTACGATGGTTTCGAAGACATCATTTCAAAACTGATGTCAAACATTTGTAAATTTTGTTATGAAAAACATCAGTTTTGGACCGCTCTCATTAATTGAAACGACAACGGTTATATCACCAATGTGTGAAACCAGTGTCTATTACAATAAAGGCATTGGTTTTAAACCGCCGTCAAAAGCTCCCCATGTCAACAATACGGGTTTTAGCAATGGTTATTGTACTAATATACATCATTTTCTAACCGATGTTCATTGTAGAAATGACATCGGTTGTTAACCGCTGTTAAAACTCCCCACTTTTAACACCAGTGGCTTTAACATCAGTTTTTTAATCAATAGATATCGCTTATAAAACGATGTCTATTGACTTTTTGTAGTAGTGTTCTTTTGTTCTTTAAAATAAACATAATGCAGAATACAATGCTGATGAGCCATATTTAAAATCACAAAAGATCAATCTAGAATCTAATAGACCTAACACGTATAGGAATGGAAATGTCACGTACAAGGACAGCTATGACAAAGCTACAAGACAAAAATAGTCGTTGCTATAATCTGCATTAGGGTTAGCTACGCAGGTAGGAGGATTGTGTGGTTGTGATCACTTTGTCTTCACCTGCTGGCTGTGTGCTCTGTTTGGCATGGCCATGCATGTGTAATGCATGCATGACTGCATGGTTGTTTATAGGCCCCATCAATTCAAGGGAGGATGAAGGCACGACAGAAAGCTTGTGCCTAAATCTCATGAATAATTGACAAGATAGAGGCTTTGTGAGGATATCAGTTGTTTGATCAATAGCTGGAACATGGTGAACCTATATTTGCTTGTGCATTATCTTTTCTCTCACAAAATGAATATCTAGCTCCAAATGCTTTGTTCTGCAATGCTGAGTAGGATTGTATGCCAAATCAATTTCCCCTTGATTATCAACCCAAACAGTAGGAATATGTGTGTCCAGAAAATGCAATTCCTTCAATAGAGCCTGTAGCCAAATTACATCACAAGTTGTTGTAGCAAGACTACTGTACTCAACCTCTGTACTTGACCTAGATAATTTGCCTTGCTTCTTGCAGCTTCAAGTCACCAAATTCTTGCCAAGAAATACATACACACCTGATGTGGACTTCCTATCATCCAAATCTGAAGCCCAGTCAGAATCAGAAAATGCAGTAAGATTAAGATAGGGGATGGCTGTAAAATTCAAACCATAAGACGAGGTTCCTGATAGATATATAAGTATTCTTTTGACTGCTCTCCTTTGAGTAACTCAATAGGAAATGGAATTGGAGAGTTGGYTTTTCGAACTGAAATAACTCAAAAATGGAGTCAGACCAATTTAGATTATTCCAACCTGTTATGTTTTATTATATTACTTATTTTATTTGTTTTCGACTTGCCGGTAGAAAGAGATTTTCCTAAGGAAAACGCTTTTAATGCTGTCCAAGACCCCTTCCTTTTCCAAAAGTTTTTATGAATACGCTTTTTTTTATGCAGAAGTACATTTTTTTGGAACTGCCATGTAAATAAAAATTAAGAAATTTCTCTTTGGTATAGCTGGATGGCCCCAAGGGAGCCATATTCTAGGAGCCCAAACAATGTGATTGAACAAATCCTCCTTTATATGTTGTGGGTCAAGGGCTCTTTCCCCCTCCCCTTCTTCAAACTCCGATTCGTATTTTTCATAGAGAAATCTCTGATCAAAGATAGTGGATGTCAGTTGGTGCATGCATGAACTGACTCACTTTATTGACACTATATCTAATATCAGGCCTGGTCACTGTTACATATTGTAATGCACCAACAAACTGCTTATAGAGTTTAGGATTGTGCATTGGTTCACCATCAAGTTTAAAAAGAGAAGGATGAGTGATCATGGGAGTTGATAGACTCTTGTAACTTTGCATTCCTGCCTTAGTAATGAGATCAGTAATTTACTTTTACTGTGTGAGAAAAAATCCAAATTGATGAGGAATGAACTCAATTATAAGAAAATAGTTGAGCTGTCCCAAATCTTTCGAAGAAAAACAGTGATTCAATTTGATGATGAGCTCCTAAATAGCTTTTGTATCATTGCCAGTTATTAAAAGATCATCTACATAGGCCAATCAATATGATTGATCCATTTTGATGCCTATGATAAAGGGAAGGATCAGCTCTGGATATTTTAAAACCAAGGGATAGGAGAATGTTACCAAGCTTGCTGGACCAGGCTCTTGAAGCCTGTTTCAAACCATATAGTGACTTATTCAATCTGCACACCATATCAGGAGAAGCACAATGTTCAAATCAAGGGGGAAACTGCATGTACAGCTCAGTATCAATATCACCATTCAAAAATGCATTGTCCACATCAAGCTGCCTTACAATCCATGATTTGGAGATGGCAATGGATAGTATAGTCTTGATGGTAGCAGGTTTAACCACATGACTAAAAGTCTTAGTGTAATCAAGGCCAGCTTCCTGTGTATATCCTCTAGTAACCAGTCTTGCTTTGCATCTTTACAAGGTGCCTTCTGCATTTCTTTTAGCTTTGAAAACCCATTTACAACTGATGAGAGGTTTATGAGGAGGTAAGGGACAGACACTCCAAGTGTTGTTTCATAAAAGAGCAGAGAATACTCTCTTCATTGCTTGATGCCAGTGGGGGACCTTCATGGATTCTTTATAATTCTTAGGCTCAGTAAATGGATCCTTAGTGGCTGTAAAGATCTTTGGCTTGTGAAGTCCAGCCTTGGCTCTTGTAATCATCCTGTGTACATTTTGTGCTTTGTCTGTTTCCTGCAAAAGACTGTCAGTAGCAATGTTTTGTATAGGTGAAGTAGGACTACTGTCAATTGGCAAATCCATAAATAACTAGCCAATAGGGATTGATGAGGAATGAGTGGAGGTAGATGAAGATGAATGATTGGATGATGTAGAAGAAGATGAAGTGGATGTGGTGGGTGTGGCTGGAATATTGGTGGAGATTTTATGATCACTTGTTGGAGTAGGAGGTGATTGATAGGGGGAGGGTGATTGTGATGGAATTTTAGAAGGTGAGGTTGGATAAGGAATTGGAATTGTGGAAAGAAGGAGAGAGGTGGCTGGTTGGGGTGTTTGGGAATGGATTCTTTATGAAAGGGAAAATTTTGTTCATCAAACACAACATGCCTTGTTATGATGATTCTGTTGTCTGGTAAAAGAACTTTATAGCCTTTGTGAGTTGGGCTATAGCCTAAAAAGGTGTCTTTTGTGCTTCTGAACTGCAATTTGTGTTTGTTATAGGGTCTAAGATAAGGGTTACATAGACAACCAAAAATCCTAAGGAGAGAGTAGTCAGGTTTTTGTTTCATAAGTAGCTCAAAAGGTGTTTTGCATTGAATGGATTGAGAAGGAATTCTATTGATGAGATAAACAGAAGTTACAAAAGCAAAATCTCAATGCCTTGTTGTTACTTGAGAATAAGATAGCAAAGAAAGACCAACTTCAACTATATGTGTATGTTTCCTCTTAGATAATCCATTTTGTTGGGGAGTGTAAGGGCAAGAAATCCTTCGTAAGAAAGAAGGATGATAAGGCTTTGAACTCTCCTCCTCCATCACTTTAGACCATTTTTATGCTTTTGTTGAATTGGATTTGGACCATGGAGTGAGAATAAATGACAACATTGGCAGTATCAGATTTTAATTTAAGAAGATATATCCATGTAAACCTGATTTCGTGATCTATGAAACTGACATAGTAACAACCATGAAAAGACTTGATGGGGGATGGACCCCATAAAGTATGGTCTAGTTGTCGACTAATAAAGATGAGATAACTTGATTAAGCCATTGAGATAGACACTTGGATAAACCTTAAGCTTAATCGAGTGATTCGCAATAAAAGGAATTTCACCAAAATTTCGTATAAATGTTATAATTCGTTGGGTTCAAGTGAATATTTTTTATATATTGAGTTCGTCCAACTAAGCCGTCTAGGAGTTTTGTTTGAATCATCATTAGATTAATGTCATATATAAAGGCCTATAGGGTCACACTATATGCGATTACTTTTTTGACTTAAGAGTTTATCAAGAAAGTAATAAATATCCAATTTGGAATTGTAATATTTAATTGATTAAAAATCATGATGTTTAATTCTATTTGATAGAAACTATTTAATTAAATTAATTTGGTTTGGATTTAATTATCTATGTATATTATAAATGTACTTGGGCTGAGACTGTTTTGGACCCATGTCTTTGATAATCCAACCCTTTTTAGGATTAGGGTTCTCTTATGTACCTAGTATAAATATAACATAAAGTCATAAGTTAGCCAGAGAGAGTTTTTAATAAAAACATCATAACAAATCCTGATTTTGAGATTGGGGATTTCTTGAGCTTTCGTTAGTTTTCCTAACTTTTTTCACGATAGCAATACACTGAAATTGGATCTTGCAGTCGGAGAATGAGTTGCGTGGATACCTCAGTATTGAACTCAGATTTGGATTTACCGTAAGGTTTTCATGTTTTATCTCGTTTATTTATCGTATAATAATATTCGTTCACAGTGTTCATCTCTACAAATTCCAACACCATTTGTCGGCTCCTTTCTTTGTTTCCCCGAATACTAAAGTAAGAGCTAGCTGCCCAGATAATTTAAAAAAAAAAAAGATAAGAAAGAAAAAAAATAACAGAGAAATAAAAATCTTAAAGGAGCAATTTGAAATGATGAGAACACTGAAAACATCTTAAATAATAACAATAATAATAATAATAATTCAAATGTTTTCCAAATCATATGAACTATTCTTAGAAACTCGTTTTTACATAATAATATCTGATAGAACCATTAGAATTCCTCATCAACCCAGTTAAAGAGATCATAACACACAGTTGCACACCGGAAAAGGCGACTCTCAGGTCATACGCATAGTTAAATAGAGCAAAAACATGGGTGGTGTGTTTTCACCAAAAACATCAAATTACCTTCCCACAAACTCCATTTGCTATCTGTGCATGGATAAGATCCATCGAGTGGCTTTTCTTGTCAGCCTCCTGAACAAATTCAACTCTCTGAACAATTAAGTCCATACTAGAACCGACCCTCCCAACTGCCCAAAAAATGTAATTTGAAAGAAAATCGGATGTCAGTCTCTGCATGTCAAAAAAGTATATAAAATCTCAGAATTTACAATTTAGTACGTTGCCTCACAAATTTTTAAGTAATTAAGTGACAATTCATATGCCACCATAGAAACAATTTTTCCCTTTCTAAAAATATCGGACATATATTTTCACTCGATCCTTTAAGGTCCAATATGCAGTCTTTTTAATTCATAAATACCAACCAGATATCATTTCCAAATTATATTAATTAAAAATGCATAAGATGGAGAAAAGCAAATTTAAGACGAAGTAAATCAACCAATCTTCCTAGAATATCGACTCGTCTCTGATTCAAGCTTTTGTGTTGCCTACTTATGAAAATTTGTCAAAAGATCAATAGCTTGCCCGCAAGAGAACGGGGTCGCGCGTAGTTTGGCAACTTGACTCGAGTCGTCTCTCGAGGAACATACAATCGGAAATCTCAAATAGTTTGTTCAAACGCAATTACTAATACAAAGGGGGGGGGGGGGGGGGGGGGGGGTTGATTGTTTTTGATTATCTAGAAATTTAAAACACATGAACTATAATTAAAACTAGGTATTTTATTCAGCAACTAGAACATGTAAACTAAAGAAATTATTCTAAGAACTCAAACAAAATCAACTAGCATAAACGAGCAGCCATTATCTAGAACGAAATGTAAACGAAGTAAACTAACCAAGCATGAATAATAACTAAACATTAATTAAACTAAGATTACGAATTGCAATATCAAAAATATCTAAAGTTCGAAACATCAAATAACTCAAGAACAATTATTAGAAACTACTACTTAATTGCATAAATTAAACTAAGAAAGCGAATAAAGGTTTAGAGTACTTATTAAACTAGAAAGCGAAGTAAATTCCCCAGCTAATCCGGAGAGGTGGATTGATCTTGGTCGAAGAACGAATCACGAACGGACGGTTGAAGCTAGCGATCCTCGAATCTTCGATCTCGATCAATTGTTGTTATATGGATGCGGATGGTGTTGTTCTCGAACCAAGAGATCGTATTTTCAGAGTATGGGGAGAGGTGTGTGTATTTGGGACGGACTTAGAAGGGTTTAAATAGATTTCCCTTGACTTGGAGCATAAGAAACCCTAAAATCCCGATTCTGGGCCGTCGCGTCGACGGTGCGTCGACTGACGCGTGCCAGTGCTCGGCGCCGGTGCTGCCTGGTGCGCGCGCGTCGGCTGGGCGGGTGCGTCGACGGTGTGCGTCGACATCGACGCTTCAGCAAGTAGCGTCGACGTTGCGTCGACAATGGTGCGTCGACATCGACGCTTCAGCAAGTTGCGTCGACGTTGCGTCGACTGACGCGGTCATGACTCGCTGACATGGCTCGCGTCGACGGTGCGTCGACGGTCGCGTCAGTCGACGCGACTGCGCGTCTGTCTCCAATTCTCGATCTTTTGCTACTCGTTTCACCGGAAAGCTTGTTCTTCACTTCTTGAACATCGAACTTCGTCTATTACGCGTTAAACTCTTCCGGTTACTTAGCTGTAAGGTGAAAAACAACGAAATATCACCTACTTGCATCAATTACGATCAAAATGCGGTAAAATAAGCTGGAATTATAAAAATACGAGATTAAGCTTAAATCGTCCAACTTATACCAAAAACAAATAGAAAAAACGAACTAAAAAGCTAATAAAAATAAGGACAAATCTACTCTAATCAACTACCCCACGCTTTATTGGTTTGTTCGTCCTCGAACAAACGATAAGTTCAAAGTATAACTAGAATGAAAATCAGTTCAAGCAAAGAGTCGTGCTATGCTACATACGTAATTTTGAAAATATAGGTACAAGTCACGCAACGTCAAACACTTGACCATTATTACATTGTCGCTTCAAAATAAAATCATGCTTCCTCACGAAGGATAATATATATAAGTACGCTCAAAAGCACTCAAGTATTTTCTGCATGGGACGTGTATACACTCAAATCATACAATTACATGCACAATAAATAAGCACCGAAAATCAATCTCTTCTCAATCGCAAATTAAGTGTGCTATCAAACTAAGAATCAGAAAAGGTCTTTACGGGTTGTAGTGTAAGGCTCTTTGGACGGGTGTGGAATATATAAGTCGTGTGGCTAATCGCTCACTCAACTAATCTAATCGAGAAGCAATACGCTTCACCTCGTTCAAAGATAAAAACCTCACTAAACACTCATAACGTAGCCTTTAAACATAGGCTATTTCCCAACTCGAAAACTCTAAACCGACTTGAAGCTCAAACCACTTATTACAACTCAACTCTTTGCCTTTTAAACATTAGGCTTCATAAAATAAATAATAACATAAGCCTTCATTAGCGCGTAGGCAATGACTAACACAATTCACCATCCTTCTTATTTTCTTTTTTTTCTTTTTTTTTTATCCCCTCTAATTCTTTTTTATGGGTCTCTTTTTTTTTATTGAAGGATGGTGATCCTTTATTACAAAAATTCATAAATCCCTTATAAAAACTCCAAAACACTAATAACCAATAAAAATTACAAACTCCTACCCCACGCTTTTAATGGGTTGTAGGGGTCGACTCAAAAACTCATGGCTATAGGCATGGATTATTTGGCTATGATGGCTCATTCGGAATTTATAGTGGCTAAAAATATATGAATATGGCCGGAATAGGATTTTTATGTGCCTTAACCTCATTTTCCAAGTCAACTACACACAGCGGTTTCAAAGAGATCTCAAATCAAAGCTCAATCAAGTACATGCAAAGATGATAAACACTCAGGCTACTCACTGGCTTTTTGCATGAAAAAGTTTTGAATTGACGCTGCTTTTAAAGTTTTGTGAAATCAATTGCGTCCAAGTACCATTTTATAATTTTATAATATATAAATAATAATTTGAAAAGAATTATGCACTTATGCACGCTCAAAGACCAAAACATCAAATCATATATAGCTAACTTTGACAGGCATGCCATACAAACACAAATTAGCGCAAAAATAGCAAACAATCACGTAAAAATCTTAAAAATTGCACACAAATTTTTCGACATACTCAACCATCCTCCCCTCTTAAAAACTCGGCAATCCCCTGATTGCCATAAATATAAAGAAAAACAATTCGAACGAGGAAAGGGGTAAGAAAAATGTCCCTGGAAATAAATGGTCGAATTTCTTTCATTGAAGTTGCGCAATTTTCCGTTGTCTAGAGCCTTGTGATTGGATTTGTCCTACAAAAATAAAACAAATAACAAAAATATATATGATTGTGTGCAATTGCCACGCGCAAGTGCCCGTTGGCACATCTTTTGGGATTTCAAATGGACGGATTGCGGCTCAACGTCGTAAGTGGCTGGATTGCAGCTCATCGTTATCCCTGATTGCTGCGGCTAACGGTAGGTTCAGTGGTTGATCATCATTATTAACGCCTCGAGTGGAGCTAGCGGTAAGGCCTTGCGGTAGCAAGCTACTGCTATAACCGTTAGTTGTCCAAAATAAGCGATTCTATCTTATTTTCTGCACATCAATACACACATAAACGTACCACGGCAATTGACACAATATAAAAACAGAAATAAAATAAAGAAAATAAGGAAAAAAGAAAACTAACTATCGCTTGGGTTGCTTCCCAAGAAACGCAACATTTAACGTCCTATGCTCGACGTGATTCCATGCGATCAATTCTTAGCCCGTGGGGCCCCCACTAATTCTTCTTTATCACGATCGCGATTCAGCCCATGTTCCTTGTAGAAAGGTTTGATTCGATGCTTATGGACCTGGAATCTCGACTTCTTACTCTCATCGTATAGAGTGGCAACTCCGTACTCATTCATTTCTGTTATCATAAACGGGCCACTCCATTCGGCCTTGCAATTGGTCGGTTCGAATTTACGTTCAGAATTGTAGAGCACTAGTTGACCAACCTTGAATTTCATATCATGAATCTTCTTGTCATAAACCTCGCTCGACGTCTTCTTCTTTGTCGTCCAATCCTTGCTAAGAGCCTCTCGCCTGTCCAAGTGATCCTTACCATCCTCATCATCAAGCTCGTTTATAGTGCTAATGCTTAGGAGTTCACTCACGCAAGAACCTACTAAATCGACAGCAGAACATTCGTCTTTCACGAATGATGTAGGAGTGTTGTTGATTTTGTTTAGCGAAAACATGACTGTCTCACCCAAAACGGATAAGGTCATCTTCCCCTTGTGCACGTCAATTAATGTATGAGAGGTGGACATAAATGGTCGACCTAGCAGAATAGTATGCTCCGTGCCTTCTTTTGGAACTTCGCCAACATCAAGTATGACGAAATCAACTGGAATTACAAGTTTGCCGACTTGAACTAATACATCTTCAACTATCCCAAGCGGTTGTCTAATTGATCGATTCGCCATTTGTAGTCGCATCGTAGTCGGCCTCATTGTTCCAAGGTCAAATTCTTTATATAGTGAGTACGACATCAAATTGATCCCTGCACCAAGGTCGAGCATTCCACGTGCCGTTTGCCCCTTTCCCAAGGCAATAGTTATTCAAAAACTCCCCGGGTCTTTCTCCTTTTTGGGTAGCGGACCCTTGCATATGGCGCTCACCTCTTTGGTTAATTCTACTTGTTGTGTCGTCTCCATTCGCCGTTCTCTCACGGCTAACTCCTTGAAAAATTTAATGTATGCGGGCATCGTCTTTATCACATCTAGTAAGGGGAGATTAATGTTCACGTTTTTCAATAAATTGTACAACTCCATAAACTTCTTGTTTTCTTTACCCGGACAAAGTCGACTTGGAAAGGGAACATGATCATAACTAGTCAAATTCTTTGGATGGTCAGTTGCTGAATTGTTCCTCCTTTTTAATGCTCCTGACACATATGGATTGGTCGATCTATGCATAAAATCGGCCGGTTTGGTTGCATCTTCTTGCAATTGGGTCTCGGCTGTCTCCGTGCCTTCTTCCTTTTCCAACTCTATGCCATCATCGATCTCCTTTCCACTTCTCAGCACATGAATAGCCGAGGCGTGTTCCGTTTGGCTCGGAAACTTATTCTTCTCCTTCGACGATGTTGCAACAGTCACGGGCAATTGTCCTATAATCATATCTGAATGTCGTTGCCCTTGTTGCACGGCCTTAACAAGCTCATGACCTTGCTGCACAGTCTTGACTAGTTCATCAAACTTTGACTCGAATTTTGCATTGAGGTCCGTTATTTTCTTATTCACTTGTGAAGTTAATTGCGTGAGTCCTTCTCGATTTCGCATAGTCTCCGCTACTTGATTCTGTTGCCATACTAAAAGTTGATCATTTGCTTGCACAGGCGCAGGCGCTTGTCCGGGGCTATATGTGAAGTTTGAATGATTGGGAGGTTCTGGATGATATGTGTTTCCCGCTGGAGGTTGAGGTTGGAAATTTTGAATAGCTTTGACCTCCGTTTCTTCCACTTTATCAAACACGGTTGTGCACACGCTCGCTACATGTCCTTGCAATCCACATCGTGCACATAACTCAATAGTATTCTTCGATGATTCCATATTTTCCACCTTTGCTCTTATGGCAGCCAACTCCTTGGCCATCTCTTCGAACTTCATGTCTCTCTTGTTTGGCATCTCGGAGACTTCTTTGGTCATAAACGTTCGTGGTCGAGAATTAGTCTGTCTCGATTTCTCGCTCAACTTCTCAAACAGTCGCTTGGCTTCCGTCGCTGTCAAATACCCGAAATCTCCTCCAGCCGCCATTTCGACATTATTTTTATAAGAGTCCAAAAGGCCTTCGTAAAACAACTGATTCTCCATTCCCGGAGAGTTGTGATGATGTGGGCAAGCCTGCAATAAAGATTTGAAACGTTCCCATGCCTCGTGAAGCAACTCCCCATCTTGTTGGACAAAGTTGGCTATTTGTCTCCTAATGTGCCCCGTCGTCTGTGCTGAGTAATACTGATTAATGAATTTTTCGCTCACCATGGGCCAGTCGACCAGAGATCTCGGTTCTAGTGAAAGTAHCRAAGATTTGGCTTTGTCCTTCATGCAGCTAGGAAAACACACCATTTGAAGGTCTTCGTGATGAAGTCCCAGAGAGGGAATCCTACTAATTTCAGCATAAAATTCTTCGAGGAAAGTCAACGGATCCTCGTTGGCGAGGCCATGAAATGTCGGGAGGTTGTTGATAATGTGAGGTTTCAGCTCAAAGTCTCTCGCGGTTCTGCCCAACACAATGGCGGAAGTATAGGGACCCACTTGAGGGGTCGTGAACTCTCTTTGTCTTGGTTCGCGCGCCTCCCGTTGGTATCTTTCTTGGTTATTTGGCCTCGCTTATTCGTTTCTCTCATGGTACCCGTCATTTGTGAGCCAATCATTGACCCGCTCGTCGCCATGGTATGATCTCTCAGAATAGTCATCCGGAACGTGGCGGTAGCGATTATCTCCTCTTCTTTGGCCGTCATTCTGGTCTATTACGTTTCGTTGAATATTTTCCCAGTACACTTGAGGCTGTACTGGTCCGTCGGGATGAATCGGCTCACTCCCGTACCCATTTCTTTGTTGCACGGGTGGATGCCTTGTCGGTTGATCGTCCTCGTTGGTATGGGCATGGTTGTCTAGTCGCAGCATCGTTTCCAGAATCGGATCACAAATAAAATCAGTTGTGGCAGACGATTCACTTGTGGATGAGTGAGGCGATCTCACTTGATTTGAACTATGAACGTTGTTGATGAACGGTGCAAGTTTGAGCCTAAGCGATCTACGACCTTGCATGAACTTAACAAAAAATCAAACGTATCGACTAGAGAAAATAATTATACAAATAACGACTGAAATAAAAATAAAAATGAACAAGCATATTTTTGAAAACCTTTGTATATTCCCCGGCAATGGCGCCAAAATTTTGATTCAAGCTTTTGTGTTGCCTACTTATGAAAATTTGTCAAAAGATCAATAGCTTGCCCGCAAGAGAACGGGGTCGCYCGTAGTTTGGCAACTTGACTCGAGTCGTCTCTCGAGYAACATACAATCGGAAATCTCAAATAGTTTGTTCAAACGCAATTACTAATACTAAAAGGTGGGGGGGTGATTGTTTTGATTATCTAGAGATTTAAAACATATGAACTATAATTAAAACTAGGTATTTTAATTCAGCAACTAGAACATGTAAACTAAAGAAATTATTCTAAGATTCAAACAAAATCAACTAGCATAAACGAGCAGCCATTATCTAGAACGAAATGTAAACGAAGTAAACTAACCAAGCATGAATAATAACTAAACATTAATTAAACTAAGATTACGAATTGCAATATCAAAAATATCTAAAGTTCGAAACATCAAATAACTCAAGAACAATTATTAGAAACTACTACTTAATTGCATAAATTAAACTAAGAAAGCGATAAAAGAGTTTAGAGTACTTATTAAACTAGAAAGCGAAGTAAATTCCCCAGCTAATCCGGAGAGGTGGATTGATCTTGGTCGAAGAACGAATCACGAARGGACGGTTGAAGCTAGCGATCCTCGAATCTTCGATCTCGATCAATTGTTGTTATATGGGTYCGGATGGTGTTGTTCTCGAGCCAAAATATCAAATATTCAGAGTATGGGTGAGAGGTGTCTCTGTTTGGGACGGACTTAGAAGGGTTTAAATAGATTTCCCTTGACTTGGAGCATAAGAAACCCTAAAATCCCGATTCTGGGCCGTCGCGTCGACGGTGCGTCGACTGACGCGTGCCAGTGCTCGGCTCCGGTGCTGCCTGGTGCGCGRGCYTCGGCTGGGCGGGTGCYTCGACGGTGTGCGTCGACATCGARGCTTCAGCAAGTAGCGTCGACGTTGCYTCGACAATGGTGCMTCGACATCGACYCTTCAGCAAGTTGRGTCGACGGAGCGTCGACTGACGCGGTCATGACTCGCTGACATGGCTCGCGTCGACGGTGRGTCGACGGTCYCYTCAGTCGACGCGACTGRGCGTCTGTCTCCAATTCTCGATCTTTTGCTACTCGTTTCACCGGAAAGCTTGTTCTTCACTTCTTGAACATCGAACTTCGTCTATTACGCGTTAAACTCTTTCGGTTACTTAGCTGTAAGGTGAAAAACAACGAAATATCACCTACTTGCATCAATTACGATCAAAATGCGGTAAAATAAGTTGGAATTATAAAAATACGAGATTAAGCTTAAATCGTCCAACTTATACCAAAAACAAATAGAAAAACGAACTAAAAAGCTAATAAAAATAAGGACAAATCTACTCTAATCAGTCTCTCAAGTTCATGCAGCAGCACACATTTTAATGTATTTAGTCACTCCTATATACAATAGTGGAAAAAGGTCGACTGGTGGCGCTTCTGGGCGCTCATAAGTGGCGCTTATGAACCTCCATTAATACAGGCGCCACTTAAAATATTTTCATGTGTGTGGCAGTTCCGAAGAATCACTAATAAGTGAAACGGGTAATGCTTATTACTTGGAAGCGCCGCCAACAACAGAAATCGGGTGGCGCTTATACCTTGAAAGCGCCACCAATAACAACATTCAGGTGACGCTTATTATTTGAAAGCGCCACCAATAATAATATTCGGGTGGCGCTTATTACTTGGAAGCGCCACCACCAATAATAATATACAGGTGACGCTTATACCTTGGAAGCGCCACCAATAATAAAATCTGGGTGACGCTTATAAGTTATATATTTTATTGTATAAATTAATTATATTACAATTATAATATTATAAGTTTATATTTTTCCATCAGTATATGCTGACAGTTTGTTGTCGTTAGCATATCCCAATTTTGTTGTAGTGCATGTCTTATAAGACTTCAATTCTTAAAAAAAAATTGAAAATTTTATTTTTTTTCCCCGTTTTCAGCGAAGTTTCCGATTTACTAATAAATTATAATATTCAACTTCTCATATATTATTATGTATATTCAGTAAAAATATTGTGCATTTTCAGTTGTACTATTTTGCATGTCTCATGGATTGAAATTGCAATAATAAGTGGTTAATATTATAATTAATTGTTGCATCTTCACACAATTGTGATGTCAAAAACTGTTAAAAAAAATTATTGTACGTGTTTACTTACACTAATTTGTATGTGTAATGTTACAATTATCATTGATTGATGTTATAATTTGTCATTAATCACTTCAATTTTTTAATTTCAAATCTACAAAAATAAATATATGATACTATTGTGCATGTTGAGTCACACTTTTATGCATGATATGGTCTAATATTTGATTAGCATGAACTTGTCTTGATTTTTGTTAATATTTTAGTTAGTTTTTGTTATTAGTTTTGATATAAGTTGGATAGATTAAGCATAATTTTGTATTTTCGTATCTCCAGCTTACTTTACCATGTTTTGATCATTATCAATGCAATTGGGTGATTATTCTCTATTTTTTCCCATACAGCTAAGTAACCGGAGGAGCTCAGCATTAAATAGATGAAGTTTGACGATTGAGAGAGGAAGTCGAGCTATTCGGCGAAGAAGTAGCAATTTTTACCAGTTAACGGTATGATTAACGATCGCTATAACCGCTAGGCTACCGCTAACCCCGAGGTGCAGTCGATCGACAGATGCAATCAGAATCGACTGTTTGACAGAGAGTTCCCCGAAATTGTTAACGATGGACTTAACGGTTACCTAATCGTTAGCCCAACCGTTAGGATGCAACAGAGACTTTCAGCAAGAGTTAATGGTAGCATTAACGGTTACTCTTACAGCTAACACTAACCGCTAACGGACCCAGATCGGGATTTTTAATGGTAACTTATGCTCCAAGTTTTGGAAAACTTATAAATACCCTTCTTAAACCCGTTTGGGGTATCACTTCTCACCTTCCTAGGGTTCCTAGACGTAGAGAGAGCCCGTTTCCACCGCCCGTTGCGTAGATAGAAGATCGAGATTGAAGATTCAAGATTACAAATGCTAAAGCTCCATTCTTTCATTCGTGAATCCTTTTTCGATCAACATCATCGTTCTTTCTCCGGAATAGCTGGAGATTTATCGTTTTTTCTAGATCTAATAAGTATTTTAAACCTTTTTAATTGCCTTCTAGATTTATTCTTAGTTCGTTCTAGGTTTTAGATAATTTGCTCTTTATTTTCGGTTCATGAATTTGGATACTTTGGATTTCATAGTTAATATAGATCGTAATCTTTCGCTTTTTAATTTCTTTTCGTTTATTCATGCTTGGTAATTATAGTGGTAATTTATTCATGCTATTTAGTTGTTCGTCGATTTCCAAAACCCTAGTTCGTCATTTTTAGTTAATCTAGATTTTAACCTTAGTTTCTTAGTTAGTATACTTTAATTAGTTTAATAAATTAGTTTTCAATAATTTTTCTTATTATTCAATTCGTAGTTTATAAATTCCAAGACCCCAATATAAGGGGATCCTCCATGCATGGCCACATCATACCAACAGTCCCAAAATGGTCAACAATTATTTTTATGAGGGATTGTTGCCAAGCTATGAGCAACAAGTGGAAGCAAAAGCCGGAGATTTCAGAGACTTAACTGCGAAAGAAGCATGGGATGTATTCGAGCTAATGAGTGAGAAGTCGCAGCAAATGAGCTCCCGGCCTAGGAAGGTCAAAGTGAATGAAGTCTCGACTTCTAATGATAAGGATGATAAGATAGAGAAACTCACGAAGCAAGTCGCCTTGTTGACTAGCATGATGATGAAGCGAGAGGAGGAGCAGTCGAAACCTTCACAAGAGACGTGTGGAATTTGTAGAGCATTTGGGCATGGAGCAAACACATGTTAGGTGACGTTTGACGATGATGAGGGCGTAGAGGTGAATGCAGTTCAAAACTTATAGCAAAACAACAATGCGGGCCAAAAATTCAGCAAGAACTACGATCCTTACTCAAACACATACAATTCCAGATTCCGCGATCATCCGAATCTCAAGCATGGCCCAGGGAACCCTAACTATGTGCTAATGCCCAAGCAAACGGACCCTCAGTACCTAGCACCACTCCCACCAAAACAATATCCAAAGGGGCAAGCATCTAATCCGGTTCAACCAGACAATCAATTGTTGGTTTGACAGCAAAATCAAGTAGCCGAGACCATTCGTAACCGAGACGGACTTGCACAAGTGAGTGTACAAGTAAATGATCTTAAAGTACAGGTCAATAAGCAGGGTGCACAGCTAGATGACCATTCTAAAACTTGAAGAATATTGACATAACGATGGGTCAGATGGCAGCTACCATGGAAAGTCTTTTGTAAGAGAAGGACAAATTTCCCAGCCAAACGAAGTAGGCCTCAACTGTTCATGTTCTTCGCGATGGAAAGAAAATTAATAATGGTGTACTCAAGCAAGAGGAGGAAGACAAAGAGGTGGCCACAGTTTCACAAAAATAAGGCGCAACCAAACCGGTGGACCAAATGCACAAGTCACCGAATCCCTATGTCCCGGTATCCATTAAGGGGACAATACCAAACCAAGCCCCTATTCCAAACCCAAGTGACAAGTCCTCGAAGTCGCAGCCAGAGCATTTAGAAACCCTGATTCACGATGAAGTTCCATTTCCTAATCGCCTACGTCTGGCCAAGGAAAACAAAAAATTCATGGAGCTTTACAATTTGATGAAAAATGTGAATATTAACCTTCCACTTTTGGATGTGATCAAAACAATGCCAACTTATGTAAAGTTCTTCAAGGAGCTTGTCTCGAGAGATAGGCGCTTGGCGAACCAGCGCGTGGAGATGACGAAGGAGGTTAGTGCAATTTGCAAGAATTCGTTGCCTCCGAAAGAAAAAGATCCCGGGAGCTTTTGTATTACTATTACGCTCGGGAATGGGCAGAAAGCGCGTGGAATGCTTGATCTTGGCGCCGGCATTAATTTGATGCCATATTATCTCTATAAGTAACTAGATCTTAGGCTGATGAAACCGACCACCATGCGCCTCTAATTAGTGGATCGATCGATTAGGCGCCCCTTGGGCATTGTTGAAGATGTTTTGGTGCAAGTTGGTGAGTTAGTCGTTCCGATTTATTTTGTGATTCTGGATGTTGGTGAGGTTCCGAACGAGAACAAGGAACATACTATTCTTCTGGCTCGTCCGCTTATGTCTACTTCTTATGCGGTGATAGATGTGAATAAGGGAAGGATGACTATGTCAGTTCTTGGAGAGTCGGTAACATTTTCGCTGAATGATATCAATAATATTCCTTATTCATTCATGCATGAGGAGTGTTCGTTTGTTGACCCGATCGAGTCTTGCGTCCATGAGCTTCAAAGCAATACTGTTTTGGACGATTCAGTTGTCGAGGATGGCGAAGATCTTTTGAGTGGGGAGGAACTAGCTGAATTACTCGGGATTAATTTTCGTGACATAGAAGATTGCCTCGAAGATATTGGTGTTGAACTGTGCAAGATGTATGACGCAACTGAGCTCGAACCGAAGGTGGAGTTGACACCACTACATAGTCCCGTACAATACGTCTTTATCGACCCCAATGAAAAGTTAGTGGATCCACCTCAAGGTGGATATTGATCGCATGAAATCACGTCGAGCAAGCGACGTTAAAAGATGCGCTTCTTGGGAGGCAACCCAAGCATTTGATTTCTTTTCCTTTTCTTTTTTTTCTTTTGATTTTTCATTTCCTTTTATTTTCTATGTTTTGTTTAGTTGAGTTCATCGCGGTGGTACGTTGATGTGTGTGTTGATGTGCAGAAAAATAGCTGAATTTGCCTTTTTCGTAAACTTAGAAGTCTGTTAGCGATAACTACTACCGTTAACCCTACCGTAGCATCTTGCCCAGGCTTAACGACGAGGATCAGCCGCTAAAGCCACCGCTAGCCGGAAACAGAGAGTTTTAGCGGTAGCCCTTACCGCTAAGGCTACCGTTAGCAGCGTCGACCAGCTGGATTTTTACCAATCCGTTCCCTCCAACCAAGGTCGCATTCTGACCTAATTCCAGTCACATTCCGACCCAATCCAAGTCGCAGTCCGACAACTATTACTCGGACGCAATCTGGCCAATTCTATTCCTTTGTTGACGTGCCATCGGGCATTTGAGCGAGGCTGGATGATGGGAAGCTGTTGTATCTTTTATTGCTTTCCACTTTCCTTAAATAAAACAAAAAAATACAACATATTAATTAGTTTTTTTGTTATTTATTTTATTTATTTTTTTTGTAGGTTGTTAGGTTTCAGGGACGTTTTTCTTACCCCTTTCCTCTTTTGATTTATTTATATATATATTTATGGCAATCAGGAGATTGTCAGATTCTTAGAGAGGGGGAGGTAATTGAGTAATGATTTGTATTTCAGAATTGTGCAGTTTGAATTCGTGATTGATTGCTATTCCTGCGTCTAATTGTGTTTGTCTGGTTTATCATGTGTGTGATTTGAGGTTCTTGTCTTTGAGCGTGTATAAGTGCACAAATTTTTCAAAATTATTATTATATATTGTAAAATGGTACTTGGACGCAAATAATTTTGCAAAACCTAAAAAGCAGCGTCAATTCAAAATCTTTTCATGTAAAAGCCTGTGAGTAGCCTGAGTGTTTATCATCTTTGCATGTACTTGAGTGAGTTCTGTTTTGAGATCTCATTAAAATCGTTGTGTGTATTTAGCTTTGAACATGACGATTAGGCACAAAGATTACCCTTATTCCGGTCATATCCATATATATCAGCCATTATAAATTACGAATGAGCCAATCCTAGCCAAATACCCATTTCTTATAGCCATGAGTGTTTATGAGTTAACTCCTATGTCATTAATAGCGTGGGGTAAGAGTTCATTATTTTTATTGGTTATTTGAGTTTCGGATTTATAATCAGGGATTTATGAAAAGATTGTAAGAAGTGTTAAGGATCACCATCCTTCAAAATAAAAATGATAATAATAATATTAAAAAAAAAAAGAATAAAAGAGTATGGTGATTCTTATTGAGTTGTTTCCTATATTTATAAAGGCTTGTATTTTATATTGTTGATTTTCTTAGGAAGCCTAATATTTAAGAGACAAGAGTTGTATTTGAAAGAAGAAATGTATTATGAGCTTCTAAATTGTTTAAGTGGTTTGTGCAGAAGTCGGTTTTGGGTTGCGAGTTGAGAAATAGCCTAAGTATAAAGGCTACGTTATGAGAGTTAAATGAGGTTTCTTTTGAATGAGGTGAAGCACATTGCTTCGTGATTAGAATAATTTGGTGATTTATTGATCACGTTAGATCGTGAGTTAGCCACACGACACATATATTCCATATCCGTACAAAGAGCCTACATTACAACCCACAAAGACCTTTTTCGATTCTTTGTTAGCTACACACTTAAATGCGATTGAGAAGTTTTTGATTTTCAGCTCTTGTTTATTGTACATATATTTTGATAATTTGAGCGTAAACACGTCCTTATAAAAAAAATTATGATTGCTTTGAGCGTACACTTATATATTACCCTTTGAGAGGATGCATGATCTTGTTTTTGGAGCGACAATGTAATAAGGGTGGAGTATTTGAGTTTGCGTTACACTTATCTATATTTTCAAAACTACCTATGTAGCATAGCACGACTCTTTGCTTTAACTTATTTTCATTCTTGTTATTCTTTGAAATTATCATTTGTTCGAGTACGAACAAACCAATAAAGCGTGGGGTAGTTGATTAGCATGAGTTTGTCTTGATTTTTGTTAGTATTTTAGTTAGTTTTTGTTAATATTTTTGGTATAAGTTGGATAGATTAAGCATAATTTCATTTTTTCGTATCTCCAACTTATTTTACCATGTTTTGATCATTATTGATGCAATTGGGTGATTATTCTCTGTTTTCCCCATACAACTAAGTAACCGGAGAAGCTCAGCACTAAATAGATGAAGTTTGACGATTGAGAGACGAAGTCGAGCTATTCGACGAAGAAGTAGCAATTTTTACCAGTTAAAGATCGTTATAACCGCTAGGTTACCGCTAACCCCGAGGTGCAGTCAATCGACAGATGCAACCAGAATCGACTATTTGACAGAGAGTTCCCCAAAGTTGTTAACGGTGGACTTAACGGTTACCTAACCGTTAGGATGCAATAGAGACTTTCAGCAAGAGTTAACGGTAGCGTTAACGGTTACTCTTACCACTAACAGGCCCAGATCGAAACTTTTATGGTAACTAGTGCCCCAAGTTTTGGGAAACTTATAAATACCCTTCTTAAATCCGTTTTGGGTATCACTTCTCACCTTCCTAGATTTCCTAGACGCAGAGAGAGAGCCCGTTTCCACCGCCCGTTACGTAGATTGAAGATCGAGATTGAAGATTCGAGATTACAAGTGCTAAAACTCCATTCTTTCGTTCGTGAATACTTCTTCGATCAAGATCATCATTCTTTCTCCGTAATATCTGGAGATTTACCGCTTTTTCTAGATCTAATAAGTATTCTAAACCTTTTTAAATACTTTCTAGATTAATTCTTAGTTCGTTCTAGGTTTAGATGATTTGTTCTTTATTCTCGGTTCATGAACTATTGGTTATTTGGATACTTTGGATTTCATAGTTAATATAGATCATAATCTTCCGCCTTTTAATTTCGTTTCGTTTATTCATTCTTGGTAATTATAGTGGTAATTTATTCACGCTATTTAGTTGTTCGTCAACTTCCAAAACCCTATTTCGTCATTTTTAGTTAATCTAGATTTTAAACCTTAGTTTCTTCGTTGGTATAATTTAAGTAGTTTAATAAATTAGTATTCAATAATTGTTATTGCTTTTCAATTTGTAGTTTATAAATTCAAAAATCCCAATTATATTTGTTCGTATGTGACTTGTGATCAAACAAACATCCAAAATTCTGATTGACAGTTCCTCGAGATTCAACTCGGTTACCAACCTACAAGCGAACTCGTACTCTTGCGAGCGAGCTTTCAAGTTTTGACAAAATTGTATTTAAAATTAGGTGCAGAAAGTTCGAATCAATATCGTAATAATCATCAATGATTAATGTGCAATTTCATTAATATTATTTTCTCTGTTCTAAAAATCGCCCTAGGCGCCACCAATCCGCCTACGATTTTCAAAAATCGGCCAAAGAAATCGCCAGGCGCTCCAGTCGGCGCCTAGGCGCCCTCGGCGCCCAAGTCGGCGCCTAGGCGCCAGACCAGTATTTTTTTTTTAATTTTTATGGCTTGAAACGACGTCGTTTTTGGGCCTATTTTTTGATTATTTTAATTTTGTAATATATGTTATGGTGTTTTTATTTAACTAATGAATTTATTCATCTATGTTGTTTTGAACTTTGAATCGAACAATAGTATTAAACTTGTGAATTGTAACTTGTGATTATTACTTTTAGTTTTGAGTTGTCATAAACTTTATTGAACTATTAAATGGTATATAATGCTGTAAATTAGAGTATTTATTCTCAAATTCTAGGCCCCGCTTAATCCCCGCCTAGGCGTTCTAGGCGCTAGGCGCTGGTCTGCCGCCTAGCGATTCTTAGAACAATGATTATTGTGCAGTTTCACTAATATTATTGTGCATTTACAGTGACACTAATGTGCATGATATGAAACTAATGATGATAAGTTCAATGACTATTGTCTCTTTTTACGATACTGATGTGCATTTTCATTACACTATTATGCATTTTCTATAACAAAACATATTAAGTTGGTTTGGTGATATCATATGTAGTTTTAACAGGGACAGATCTGTTAAGGCTCAAGGGTGTACAACTGTACCCCCAAACTATAGTATGTATATAACAAGTAGTAAAATATCTTAAAATTTAAGTATGGTGAAATGGTTTAAGCTTTGTTTTGGAACTAACCAACAAGGGTTCAACACCTACAAACATAATTTTTTATTTTGTTGTTTTTTGTTTTGCAAATAAAAGAAAATGCAATTTTTCTTTCATGGAGTTGACCTCCTGTGTTTTCATTGAATTTCATGTGAGAATAATAAACTCTTTGTTATGATTTTTTTTAAGAAAAAAGATGAAACCCCCCAAAAAATATACTACTATATTTTTATTTGTATATTTTGTGTTGTATACATTTAAATTATATATATGTACACGCACACACCATAAACTAATTTATTTAATTTCTACCCCCAAATTTAAAATTATAAATACGCCACTGAATTTTAATATATATATAATCTGCATTACAACAAGCTGAAACACGCGAGTATTTATTAAAATGGTATTCACATCAGTGATAAGTCGTTGTCATTCAAATCAACTTAAACTAGATGTGTCACAATTATCTTCTGGTTGGTTCGCATTCATTTTACGCATTCAATTCTTAATCATGTTTCTTTGTAGTACTCCAAAATAATAAACGTTCTTCTTGTGGCTGCTCCCCTATCCTATTGAGATATGGACCGGATAATCTTGTTGATTATGTATGCATTAAAAGTATGTTTTATTTTGGTTCTGCCAGCGTCAACAAAATTGCTAACATATCCTCTGATGAGAAAATTAAAATGTCAAAACAAATCATGAATATTGATATAACACGAAGCCCGTATTTTTTCATATTAGTCGACCATCGACAATGTCAAGTGTCTAATGTGGGAATAAGAACACAGCGTTATTTATTACACCTACTACAATTACAAGATTATTTTATTTCATCGTCAGACCGACTTATTACACACACAGGGAAATCAAAATAAGGAAAGGCACACCAAACTCGACAATTACATAATTAAGCCACAAATAGAAACAACATAAATGCATTAATCATGCAAACGATGAAATTTCCTTTTTCACATCATCTTCCATCGCGACGACCATACCAATCGTCGGATCGAGCACACAAGAAGCACCACACGTAAAACACTTACGAAATTCCGACTCAAATCTCTTCATCTCCTCAGCCGGCAACGAAACCAGCGCATTGACACCATCGGCGGTCGGAAAAATCCAACAAATGTCCTTCCTATGGTTCACCACGGGCCCACTATGCACCGGCTTTCCCCACGGATACACCACTTGTTCGAACCCCAATCTCAACCACGAGCTCACCATATACTCCCCACAAGGCAACCCTCTATTAATCTCCAACCAGTCGATCACGGATCTCGCGTACTCATCCGTCACTCTACCCGGCCCTTCCGACACCATCTTCACCACCTCCCCGAACGGCAATTTCTCAATATCTCCGCATTTCGCCGACGCGTAAGCAACCAACAAAGCGTTGCCACAGTACGAAGACAGCAACGGCGGATCAAGCCTCGACCTCAGGTCGATGACATTAAGAAGCGTCGAGACTCGTTCTTTATTATCCGGCTCGTACGATAAGGCCTTGCACCGCCAGACGAGCGACGCAACGACGTTGAAGCTGCTGATTCTTGCGCTTGCTTCGGTTTTCGCCTTGTCCTTGAGAAAACCGATGTCGGATGGGCTTAGCTTGAAGACTTTGAAGTCCAGTTCTTCTTTCTTGCAGTCGAACACCGGAGGGCCTGAGGCGGCCGCGGGGAGGTCGGGTTTGTAGAACTCCGGGTGTGGGGAGGACACGCGAGGCGGTGACCTGGCGGCGAGGAGGCGGCGGTCGAGGCAGGGGATGGTTGCAAGGGGCTTGTCGTCGTCGAAAGCTTGGGAAGCTAGATTCTCTGTGAATGCTTTGGCGCTGAGGCCGTCCAACAAGATGTGGTTCACGGACATGCCGATTGCGAAACCGCCACATTTGAATGATGTTATCTGCACATGAGTTATGTTGTTGCATGAATTAGCTGGTAATAACAACAATCATATATAAATATAATTGTGTGAATCAAACCTGAAGAATGAATAGCGGCTGATCATCAACATCTGGTAATGTCTGAATAGCAAGCTGTCGGAATCCTAGGTTGGGACAAACCAAGTCCCCAATCTCATCAAGTGAGAACTCGGAGGCCGCCACCACGAAGCCAGCTCCGGCGGCGTTGCAGTGGATCCCGAGGCGGCCCATCTCGTCGTTCAGCTTCAGTCTCCCGGCCATGAAGTCGTACGGCACCAGCACTTTCTGCAGTGCCGATTTGAGCCTCTGCGACGCGACTTGTGGCGGATAATCTTTGTTGGCTGGGAAAAAAGAGGCTGTCGGGATATTGTAGTTTAGAATCTGGTCTATGTTGGACAGGAAAAGGGTATTTTGGTCAGTTTTATTTGGTGGGAACACGAGGGTTGATTCTTGGAATGTAACCTTAAGGTCTTGGATGGCTGGATTGGGGGAGATTGTTGCCATTTTCAGAAACTCTGATTATTTTGATCCTGTGTTTGTGTGTGTGTTTGAGTGAGAGCTCTAACTAGTATGTGATCGAATTTATAAGAGCAACTTCGATGCACATGCACGGTCTATTTGACAGAAATAAGTTTATTATTTTAAGTTTAATGTAAATGTAATTGAAGAGAGTGGTAAGGGAAAAATAGGAAAGTACAAAAAAGGAGAGAGATAGAAATAAATTCAAAAATAGTGATAACATGGTCTATTTTAAAATGTAAAAAGTAATTTAAATAAATTACATAACATATAATTGTGTGTATGTGTGGGTCTTATTACATAAGAGACTGAGCATTGAAAATGTTCTTACACTTGGATCGATTCTAATTGGATTCTGCCTGGATATTAATTAATGTAGATATATATATATATATATATATATATATATATATATATATATATATATATATATATATATATATATATATATATATAATTTTTCCATGTTAAAGGCTTACTCTTGATTTAAGAGAATGTTTGACCGAGCTTATAAAATGTATAAAATAAAACGTTATGCTAATAAAAAATGTTTTAGAAAGTAATAGATGCTAGACCTAGCAGGGTTTGGGCTAGACCTAATGAAAAAAATGACTAATTTGACTCCATGCTTAATTTGTAACTGGTTCATGTATAAACTTATAAGTTCATCTTCTGCACCCACCAACTTATATTCAGACAATTTGTTTATGAATTATGATCATCTTGCTTGCCTATAATTGTAAATGTCAACTTCAAATGACTGGTATGGTTTTTAAGGAGTGAAGACTTTCATAGTAGCTATTTGCTCGTGAAATATACTGAAAATCGTTTTTGGTATGGTTTTAGTAGTTTCACTTTGATGCAAAGTGGGATCATAGATCCGGTCCCTTCCCCTATTCCTTTAATTGTGATTGTACTCTGAAAAAATAAAAATTTAAACAAAGTGGCAGTTGGCTGGTTAATGTGTAGGTCCATCTATGTACAAGAATACCACAAATCAAATTAAATACGAGAGGAGTAAATACAATTGCCAATAATGCTGCTGCCTGCTGCCCATTCTCTGCCCATTTTGGCAGAGAAATGTTTTTGGTTTTGAATGCATTTATTTTGCCTCCGTGTTTTTTTTTTTTATCTTTCAATATGATTGAACTAAAAAATTTAAAATAAACATAAATAATGTAACTAAAACGCCTTATATAAAATTAAAATATCACAGTATATCTTTTATCATTGTTACACTTTATTTTCATAAATCTTAAGTTTCTGGATATTATGAATTGGCCCACAAATCCATAATTTTAATGCAAAATAGCCATCGTCCCTACCCAAGACCCAAATTCTCGTGTACTACTATCCAAAACCACGCCAGCCACTGCCATCCAAGCGAGCATCGCAACGAAAGCGTCATCATCGAAGATACTTAAAGATGCAAATATATTTTTTCATATAATACCTGAATTGGGATACTTAATCCAATCTTTGTTTGTTTTACAAATTAAATTTTCAATTCACAATTAATAATTTATTACACCTAATTACACATTCATCTCTTTGATCACATCATCATTATATTTAAAAATTATACTAGTTTAACACCCGTGTATTACACGGGATTTATAAAAACTAAATATAAAAAATATTTGTGAAAATTATAAAATTTTAAATTTAAAATAAAAAATTGAAATGTATATCTTAACCCGTACACTGTTCAATTTATTAATTGTTAGAATTATTGATTAACATTGTATTTTACTGTTCAGATTAATTTTATTAATAATTATATTTGCATACTTATAAAAATTCAAAAGATGTCACATTTTCAACCCTTCTCTAATCTATATTAACTAATTATTATTAACTCATTTTATATTTTTATGTTTAAATTAATTTTGTTAGTAATTATAGTTACATACTTTGAAAAATTCAAAAGGTGTCATACTCTCAAGCCTTCTAGCATTGTGCCATTGTCTAATAAATATTAATTAATTATTATTATATAATTTTATTTTATTATATTTAGATTGAGTTCATTACTAATATTTAGTTACATACTCTAATTATTGCAAATATATCATATTTTATTCATGCAGAGTATTTAAAATTTCAAAATTAAATTATTTCAACTTTTATATTAAATAAAATTTATTAATTATTTTCATATATACGTTTTTCTTTGTAATTAGAATTATTTCTTATATAATTTATCTTTTAGTTAAAATAATTAATCTAGATTTTTTTTTCTACTAATTACATATGATTTATTTATAAAAGAGAATTATTGAATTAGACAAAATACAATAAAAGAAAACTATTAAGTTAGGCTAAATATAATTAAAAAAAAATTAGTCAAGATATAGTAAAAGAAAAATATTAAATTAGGTATATATTAGGCTCGGATGACACATAAGTAAATGAAACACCAAGATTTTTATTATCCAAGTGAAACATACGAAATAGACACATAGATTATGAGAATTTTGCATTAATTTATACTTGTTTAGCACCCGTGTATTACACGAAACTTATCAAAAGATAAATATAAAAAATATTTGTGAAAATTACTGAATTTTAAATGTCAAATAAAAAATTTAAAATAATTATTCCCAACCTGTACCTTGTACATGTCTAATCTATTTATTAATTATTATAAATATTAAATAATTTTATATTTGATGTTTAAATTAAATTCATTAAATCTTAGTTATATACTTACAAAAATTCAAAAGGTGTCACATTTTAAACCCGTGTCTAATATCTATTTTATTAATTATTATTATTATTATTAAATCATTTTATATATTAATGTTTAGAATAAATTCGTTAATAATTATTAGTTACATACTTTGAAATATTTAAAAGATATCATACTCTCAACTCGTGTTGCATTGTACAGGTGTCTAATCAATATTTATTAATTATTAGTATATAGTTTAATAATTTCATATTTAGATTGAATACATTACTAATATTTAGTTACATACTTAAATTATTGTAAATAACTGATATTTTACCAATATAGAATATTTGAAACTCCAAAAATAAAATTATTTTAAATTATATTATCAATAAACTTATTTAATTATTTTTATAATAATTTTTTTTAATTAAAATTATTTCATATGTAGTTTTATTTTTAATTAAAATAAATAATTTAGATCTTATCTATTAATTATATATGATTTATTTCTATTTTTATTTTATGAGAATCAAAAGAAAGTATTGAATAAGGAAAAATATAATAATAAAAACTAAATTAGGTAAGATACAATAAAAAAAAAAGTATTAAATTAGGTAAATATCAGGCTCGGATGACACATAAGCAAACGAAGCACCAGAATTTTTTATTTGTCAAACAAAGCATACGAAGCAGACACATAGGTTAGGAAGATTTTGCATTAATATATAGGGGTGATATTACTAAATATAATATAATACTACAACACCATCCACTTTTCATACATGATTGAAATCAAATACAATATAAAAATATATATTCATCTACTTTGCAAACATAATATGACGTCTAGATTAAAAAAATAATACAATTTGAATCCTACAACAAGCAAGAATTCTTACTATCCATATATTTCTAAATACTCAAAATTTAGAATCTCAGTATTAAAATCCCAATAAAATATAATTCAAACAGGCCCTAAGGTTATTGGAGAAAATGGATCATACACAATAGAGGCCCAAGTTCTTCGTGAAAAAGTGGGCATTTAAACTTGCCAAACTTTGGTTGGAATATTAGTTTTGTTTTGATTAATTTTGATGGCTAAATAATTAACCCGTGTAAAATTAAGTTAAATAAGATTATTTTAAGTGTTGAGTAGATAATTGTATTATATTTATCTTCTTAAAACTGATTTTCGGTGATTGAGAAATAAATTTTGTAAATTAGCTATTTGAAAGGAGATGTGTATTAATGAAAAGTTGTAAGGTCCCACATTCAGAATGTAAGTTAAATTAATATATTTTATAAGTAAAAGTGAAATGTTAGTGAGAATCATGTGAATAAGATCAAGCACCAGTTGTTGGTGTTAGCCACTGCCACACGCGCCGTCCGGCTCGGCCTGGCCTTGACCTTGGTCTTTAGATCTTGAATCTTGTGGCCATTGATAATAGAATTATGAACTCTTGGGCCATACCCTCTCATGTTCTTTTTCTTAGGTAATTCTATTCGCACCCCTGTATTTTATTTTTAAATTAATAATCCATGAAAACTGTGTGTTATGCCCCTCTTTTATTTTTCTAACTCACACCCATATTCATTCTCGCCGACAAAAATAGCCACACAAACCATACAATGCACACACACACTCAGCTTAAAGGAGGCGATGAAAAAAAAAAGAGATCACAAAATACACTGCCTGATCATTACATCAACCAACAATTCATACTCCTAAACACACGTAATAAGGACAATAGATGATTTAGTAATCTCTTGTAATCAATTATGTATAATTAGTATAATTATCCTGATCTGTATTGTATCATTCCATAATTATTCTTCCCCAATTCTTGGGAGGTTGTTGTAACCACTCACCTATTAATACCATTTTTTCACATGTGATTCTCATATCATACTTCACATGGTATCAGCCTTATCGATACTCTAAAATTTGTTTTCCCTTCCTCCATGCTCACCTTCTTCGGCCCGCCGACAATTATTTTTTTTTCTCTTCTTCTTCGGCTCTCATCCATGGCTGCCCCACCCGCCGAATCTCTCCCTGTTAACACAATGATCAGCATGACTCCGGTCAAGCTTGACTCCTCCACATATCTCCTTTGGCATCTTCAGATCCTACATGTCCGAATGTTTTGACTTACAAGGTTTTCTCGATGGCTCGTATCATCCTCCTCCCCCCTCCTTGACGTCTTAAAATGGCATCTCCTCCCTCAACCCCGCTTATCTCTCTTGGCGTGTGAAAGATCGCAAATTACTCTCTGTCCTCTGGACCTCTCTCTCTCTCTCTCTCTCTCTCTACCCCGAAGCCATGACCAAAGTTATTGATTGATCCTCTGCGCAATCTGCCTAGTCTACTCTCCAGGCCGCCTTCTCCGATTATTCCACCGCCCGCACGAATCAGTTACGTGAGGAGCTTCTTTCTCTCCGTTACGGTACCCTTTCCGTTGGTGAATATGGTAGCAAATTCAAAGGCCTTTGTGATCAATTGTCACCCATCAATTGCCCGGTCAATGATTACGACAAAAGCCACTAGTTTTTGCATGGCTTGGGGAGTCAATACACTTCGTTTGCTGACACTCGCCTTACTCTTTCTCCCATGCCACCATTTCGTGATCTCCTGCATCAATACAAATAATTTGAGTCCGTGCTTCGTGCCATGGACGGCCCTTCTCCTCCTCCTGCTGCGTTCTCGGCCGAGCAAGAGCGGCCGACTCCACGGCGTTCCAACAATAGTGGCCCATCGCCAGTTACGGGTGGCAGCCGCTTGTCTGCTCCTCGCCACTATGGCGGTCGTGGGCCCTCTACTGGCCGTGGTCGTGTTTTTTCTGGTGGTTCAGGCCGTCACCATTTCGTCCCGCATTGTCAAATTTGTCGAGGTGAGCATTATGCCGACAAGTGTCCCCAATTTCTAAACCATTGCAATAACATTCCGGCTGCCCATTTGGCTCGAGCCTTCAACGCCTCCTGTCATGTGACCCCTTTGGGTTCTGACTAGTATCTCGACTCCGGTGCCTCCGCTCATATGACAAATCAGCACTCTGCCCTCGACTCCTCTGCTTATTCTGGTAATGGGTCTGTTATTGTTGATAATGGCAATTCTTTATCCATTTTGCATATTGGCTCCCGTATATTAAATGATGACGTGAAATTATTAGACGTGCTTGTTGTGCCTCATATTACGAAAAAATTGTTATCCATCAGCAAATTGTCCTCCGATTATCCTGTTGATGTTATATTCTCTTACACGTCTTTTGCAATTCAGAATCGAGTAACCAAGCGAATTCTAGCTCAGGGTCGATGTGATAAAGGACTTTATGTGCTTGATCATGGTATTCCCGCTTTAGTAGCAGCTATTCGTAATAAAACTCTGACAGCAAGTTTTTCCACTTGGCATTTACGTTTGGGGCATGTCTCAACCAGTGTCATTTTACTTTTAAATAAATTAGGTCATTTATGTGTGTCATCGTTATTACCGACTCCTGGTATTTGTTCATCTTACCAAATAGCTAAAAGTAAACGCTTACCTTTTAATTCCAATGATTAATGTGCTACTACTTTGCTTGACTTAATTTAATGTGATTTGTGGGGACCTGCACCTCTTTACACCTCTGATGGTTACAGATATTATGAGGTTTTTGTTGATGATTTCTCGCGATTCTCTTGGCTGTATCCATTACGAGCAAAATCGGACTTTTTTGATATATTAGTACAATTTCATAAATTTGTCTGTAATCAGTTTTTTTCGAACCGTTAAAGTTTTTCAAAGTGGGGGTACTGAATTTGTTAATACCCGAGTTCGTGAATTTATGACTGCAAATGGCATCCATCATCGTCTATCCTGTCCTTATACGCCACAGCAAAATGGCCGTGCTGAACGAAAACATCGCCACGTTTCTGAAATAGGACTCTCTATGATGTTTCACTCGCACGCCCCTGCGTCTTTTTGGTTTGATGCATTTTCCACTACTACGTATATTATTAATAGACTTATGTCTTTTGTTCTGCACGATAAATCTCCATTCGAAGTCTTGTTTAGGTTTGCTCTGAATTATGCGCTTTTTCGGCCTTTTGGATGTCGTGTTTTTTCATATTTACGGGATTATGCCCCAAATAAGCTCTCTCCTCGTAGTCGCCCCTGCATCTTTTTGGGCTATAGTCCGACGTACAAAAGTTTTCGTTGTCTGGATCCAAGCTCTTCTCAAGTCTTCATTACACGCCATGCTCATTTTGATGAAGCCTTATTTCCTTTTTCTGGTCAGACGGGTTCTTCTTTCTCTGATAGTCTTGATCTTGTTAGCTTTTTCAGATGGGGCGTCTCCTACATCCGTACTCATCTCTTCACCGTCTTCGGACTCACCGCCTTCTACTTCGGTTCCTCCACACCGGACCTCCCTTGCCCTTTTGGATGACGAGAGACTGCCACCTCTCCTCCTTCTACACCGCCAGCTCCTTCTACCAACATTGTCTCGTCGCCACTTGAACAGATTACTCCTCCCCTTGTCGAACTACCCGCCACCCACTCTATGGTTACTCGAGCTCGGGCATGTATTTTCAAACCACGATATTCGGTTGATCTATCCTACACCGCTCTTCTCTCGGCTCTCGTTGCTTGTTCTGAGTCTTGGAGTTTCAAGTCGGCCGATAAATCTTCAGCCTGGTTGTCCTCCATGCACGAAGAAATTGATGCTCTTCGTGCAAATAACACCTGGGATCTTGTGCCTCGTCCCCCCGGTGTGAATGTTGTTGGCTCTAAATGGGTCTTCTGGACCAAATTTCGTGCGGACAACTCCATTGAACGTCACAAAGATCGTCTAGTTGCTCAGGGTTTTATGCAAATTCCCGGCTCTGACTTCCATCATACCTTCGGTCCAGTTGTCCGGGCTGCAACCGTCCGTGTTGTTTTGGCTCTTGTTGTTCAGCGTGGGTGGCCCTTATGTCAACTTGATGTCAAAAATGCCTTTCTCAATGGTGTTCTTACCAAACCAATCTTCATGGACCAACCTCCTGTATTTGTTGACCCTCGATTTCCCAATCATGTCTGACGCCTCAAGAAAGCTTTATATGGTCTCCGTCAAGCTCCACTTGCCTGGTTTCAAAGGTTCAGTTCTTATCTCCTCAGTGTGGGTTTTTGTCAAAGTCGAGCCGATACATCTCTCTTTCACTTCCGTCAGGGCAACTCTACCATCTTCCTTCTCCTTTATGTTGATGATATTATTGTGACGGGTAATGATTCATCCTTGCTTCAAAAGTTCATCTCCCGTACCCATCAGGAATTCGCCATTAAAGATCTCAGTCACCTTGACTACTTTCTCAGTCTTGAAGTCTCCTATACTTCTACTGGTCTTTTTATCGGCCAGGCTAAATACGCTCATGATATACTTAAGCGTGCTGAGTTATTGGACTCCAAACCCGTTGCTACACCTTTATCTGCTGGAGAGGTCCTTGTTCATGACGGTCCTACATTTCGTGATCCCACTCTTTACCGATCCCTTGTAGGGGCCCTTCAATACTTAACCATTACCCGACCAGATCTCTCCTACGCTATTAATCTTGTTAGTCAGTTTCTTCAGTTCCCGACAGATGCTCATTTTTAGGCTGTCAAACACATTCTCTGGTACGTGAAAGGCACCGTTCATTTTGGCTTATCCTTCACTCGTAGTTCGGCCCTCTCCGTCATTGGCTACTCGGATGCTGACTGGGCTCGTTGTATTGATGCTCGTCGTTCTACTTATGGATACTCTATCTTTCTTGGCGGTAATCTTGTCTCTTGGAGTGCTAAGAAACAACCTACAGTTGCTCGTTCTAGTTGCGAATCTAAATATCGTGCCATGGCCAATGCTGTTGCTAAAATCGTCTGGTTGATGAATCTTCTTCATGAGCTTCAGTCTTCTCCATCCTCTCGGCCTCAGCTTCTTTGCCATAATAACAACGCTATCTTCCTTAGCCAAAATCCTGTCGCTCACAAACGCGCTAAGCATATTGACTTGAACTATCACTTTGTTCGCGAGCTTGTATCCTCCCACAAGCTGACTACTCACTTTGTCCCTTCTCATCTTCAGCTTGCTGATATCTTCACAAAAAGTCTTCCTCGCCCGACTTTTGATTTTCTTCGGTCCAAGCTTTGCGTTTGCCTTCACCCCATGCAATAGATGATTTTGTAATCTCTTGTAATCAATTACGTATAATTAGTATAATTAGCCTAATTTGTATTGTATCATTCCATAATTGTCCTTCCCTAATTCTTGGAAAGTTGTTGTAACCACTCACCCATTAATACAATTTTTTCTCAATCACCAATTATCGGTGATTCTCATATCATTTTTCACAACACAGACACGAATCAGAAGTAGAAAAGAAGAAGGGAAAAAAGCTTGGCCCAGAAATTAAGCCTGTCGGGGGCCTAGTTTACCGATGCTGGAAACGTTGTTCGGCTCCAAAAAAACAAGGTCGAAAGCCGCTCTTTGCCTAGATTCATAAAAGAAAAATCTTCGCAACTAGCAGATCCACGAAGGTGTCTAGGGTTTGTGGCGAACATAGATGAAGAAGGCGGCGGCGGCGGCTGCCATGAATTCTTTTGGCGAAAATGGACGAATGGCTGCTGAAAAGCTGCCATCATCTCGGCCATTTTTGCGTTCATCCACGCCTCGATTTACTGATCAATTAATATTTTTTGTGATTTTAAAACAAGGAAATCAATCTCGTGGTATCTTTAAAAAAATAATGAGACTTTATTAATTACATGTGTAATTGAATAAGTCGATCGATCTCTACAATGTAATATAAGATCGATCGTATCATACATACTATTAACATTACAAGATACGTGTTAATAAATATATGTTCAATAATAATTATATATTAAAATTATGTTAATTATATTTTAAGTGTATAAAATGAGATTATATGATTTATTTTAATATTTTTTTTCATTTTTCTTTATATTTCCAAAATAATCATGGGCACCAAATGCCCTTGGTATTTCTATTTTTAACAAAATTATAGTTATCGATCAATTAGTATTTTTTATAATTCTAGAATAAGGAAAATAATCTCGTGGTATTTCTTTTTAAAAAAAATGAGACTTCATTAATTACGTATGAAATTGAATAAGTCGATCTATCTATATAATATAATATAAGATCGATCGTATCATATATACTATTAATATTACACGATATATGTCAATAATAACATGTTTGATGAAAATTATATAATAAAATCAGGTTAATTACATTTTAAAATGACATTATATATTTTATTTTAATGTTTTTACATTTTTTATTTCCTAAGAAATTGAGGGTTTCAAATGCCCCAGTAATATCAAGGGGAATTGAAATACTCTCGGTAATACCAAAGGCATTTGTAAGCCCTCGATAGTGTTTATGTATTTATTTTCTATAAATATTAAGAAATAAACTAAGGGCATCAAATACCTCAGTATTACCGAGGGGATCTTGACAACCCTTGGTATTTTATTTAATTTTAATTTTGTATTATCCGTTTAAATATAAAGTATACTGAGGAAATGTTACTCTCGGTATTAATTCCCTCGTAAATTCCTTGATAATGTCTTCATGATAGTGACGACAAATACTGACTCCGATATACCGAGGGATAAATCTCTTGGTAACAAAACCTTCGCCAAATTTCCTCTCAGTAAATCCCTTGATAATCCTTTTTTTTTTAGTGGAAGTTTAGTGTGCTACAACGTCAAATACGTTAAGTCATTGTATTTTTAGGACATAACGTTAGTACGTCAGCACTACACGCGTGTATTTATCTTGCATATAGAGATCTTTCTCGCCTCGACTTATTAATTAACCCGTTCGGGTCAAAGAGGTGTTATTTTCTATTTGTTCTCCAATTTCGTTTTTATATTGGCAATTGTGAGAACTGTATTATAATTTGATAACATTTCTCATTTCATATTTTATTCTTTACAACATTTGTAACAACTTCCTCGTGGGCCCTAAGTGAACTTTAAATTTGGGGGTGCGGCTATCTGCACCGCTATTTACATCCATCTATTTTTTTTTTTTTTGAATATAAACACCAAACAATTGAAATACCTTAAACACACCTTATTTTTATCCCCTATGTCTCTTTTTGTCCTCCCTCACTAGGGTTGAGTACGGAATTTGAAAATACCCAATGTCGTACCAGAAACTGAATCACACCGTATTATAACCAAAAAATCTATATTGATCGTTGATCAATTTTCTAACTAAATCGTCCTAATTTCTTTTATGGGACGGATCTGGAGATTTTTTGATTCCCTTAAAATTTTCGTAATGAACCGATAACCAATGCTAGAATCTATTATAATTGTATTGAACTAACTATAAATTTCATTATATTCGATAATTAAAGTAAAATATTATATTTATTATTTTTTATCTTAATTAATCATCAACTAACAAGTAAAAGTTAAAATTCACAATAATTTAATAATTTTAATTTACAATTATATTATGAACGTAAAATGAAGATTCTTCGAAAATCAAACCAAACTGTATCGGAATCGAAAAAGAATCATTGACTTTGACTTATTTTTCAAACTGAACTATACAAAGATACAATATAATTTTGGAGATTTCCAAATATGCGAACCAAAACAGACCGTGCTCACCCTTACCCCTCACACACGTAGAAGCCACGTCCATTTTCCTTCATCTTATAATGTCAGAGAGCATTCACACATGCAAAGAAGTAAAGGAAAAAAAAAGGCTCACAAACTAACAATCATTTCTACCCCCAGTCGCCGCTGCCATAGCACTCAGAAAAGCAGAGACGGACCCAGGGGGTGATGGTGGGGGCAGTCGCCCCCCCTCACCTTCTATCGGTATCTTAGGATAATATTATTTAGTTAATACTTTATATGTATAAATACAAAATAATTATATTTTGTCACCCCTAATAAACTACCTTCTAACTTTTATACTGCCTTTCGTAATGTTATATATACATGATAATTTTTCGAAACGATAATTTACTAATTTTTAATTGAATATTTTATAATCAAATTATTATTATGTCTTAAAGTTTTCATTGCCTCAACCATATTCATTTTATAGTAAATGAAATTTTCTTTTACAAGAATCTAAAACTAAGTATAATAAGATATAAAAATACGGTAAAAAATATTTTTTTCTTATATTATTTCATTCAAATAATATATTTTTTTATTATTTTTCAAGTTAATATTTAGTAAATTCAAAAAAAAAATCTCGGGGGCTACCGCCCCCGAACTCCGGTACACTTTTTATTTACTTAAGTTTCCCTAGTTCGCCACTCCTCCCTAAAAGTCCTGCGTCCGTCCCTGCAGAAAATAATGGGCCAGGTTGAACAAAACTTTTATGGGTCGCAATTTTCATGGCCATGCCTGACCCAAATGTATAAAAAATAGAAGAAATTGGTGCGGGTTGTTGGGTCGGGCCAAGAACTGCCAATCTTGCCCATAGGACGAGCCAAAAATCTACGCGATCTTTTGAGTTTGAAAATCCTTGGCCTAGAAAAACCTGGGTTGGGCCGAGAATTGACAACTTTAGAAATTGGCACCACTGTCCGCGTAGATCTTAGATTGTCCGTAAATCAAGAGCAACAACGAAGAAGAATAAGAAGAAAGGACATTGTGGCATGGCCCAAAAAAATCTGGCCATTTTTGGCCCGACCCGAGCTGGCCCTCCAAACTGTACTACGTTTTCTATATGTTGGTCCGGGCTTGGGTCTATGCAATAATGGCTCGATAAAATTTTGGGTCGGGCCGACTCGACTCGACCCGATTTTGGAAGTTGGCCAGACGGGTCCGAACTGAGCCAACTCGACCTAATTTTAGAAGTTGGCCCGACGGACCCGGACCAGGCTGGCCCGACTAAGCCCATTGCCAGCTCGAACGACAACAATGATGGTGTATGAGGAGGAAAAGAGGAGAAGATAGGCGTGTATAACAAAAAAACAAAAAATAATAATTGAAGTTATAACTTATACTCTTTTTGCATCCCAAAAATAGACTTATGATCATTTTTTATAATTAAAGTATAAACTTTTCCATTTATACTCGTATAATTAATTACTTGTTTATTTATTGTCTTCTCGCTCATGATCTTAGAGTTTAAGATGAGACTAGGTACTACTTCTAATAGTTATTGGGGTGCCATGGCCCATAAAGCTAGTAAAAAGTAACGTAATGCAATATTAATATAATTAAATAAAAGTATGCTAAAACTAAAGTATTAATTTAAAAATAAATTTATTATTTTGGAACACTAAAAATAACAATATTGTCGATCTTTTTGTAACAGATGAAGTATTTAACTTAAGTTATAATAATAATAATAATAATAATAATAATAATAATAATAATAATGTGTGAATAGCAAAGTCGTTGGTGCAACTAATAACGTACTTTGATTTGTTTGTTAACCCAACCTAGGGATGACAACTTTGACACGTCCATTTTGACCTGACCTAGCCCACGTTATTTGGGGCGTCCCGCGAATATCACTTTCGCCCCCCGAGTACCCACCTCATCACGTACAATATTTTATTTTTTTTATATATGATTATTTATAGTCTTATACACTTAAGATTATATTTAATATTTACACATTGATAATGATACTTTTTTATGAATAAAATACATTAATAAAATAGAATAAACGATAAATAAACTTATAAATAAGCTAATAAATGTACAATAAATTTATTTTTTTGGTTTATTGTTGTTTTTATTAAGTTTGTAATCTTATATTTAGTTTTTAGGGGCAATTGCCAAATACGACATGAGAGAAATATTTTCGTCAAATACTCTAACTAATTGTACAAAATGTCAAATAATCCAACCTTAAATATACAATTACAAGGTTATATCTATTAAAATAATAATATTAATAACCAACACCACCGCTACTACCCCATTCCACCCCCGTCAGCTCACCGTCACCGAAGATTTTTTCGGCGACCACCACCAGAAAATTTACTGGCGAGTTTTTTTTTGTTTGTTTGTTTTTTTTATAATTTTGTTTGCCCAACAAACATAAAGTAAGAAATCTCATTATAAATTATGAGTTTTTCTTACTTTTTTGGACATAAAGTAAGAATTTATTTTTTAATTTTTAAAAAATAAAGTAAGAAATCTCATTATAAAATAAGAATTTTTCTTACATTTTCAAACATAAAATAATAAACTTTCTTACTTTATATGATATAAAATAAGAAACTTTCTTACCTTTTTGAACATATGGTTAGAAAGTTCATTTTAAAATAATATATAGTTGTATTAAATAAGAAATACATAGTAATAATATGCTATTAGCAATAACTTTTTACCTTTTTTTTTTTTGTGTGTGTGCGTGTATAATAAGTAAGAAATACATTACAATATTTGCACATCAAGCGAGAAACTTTTGCAATCAAGTAAATACTTTGTCATCAAGTATGAATTTTTGGACATTAAATAAGAAATTTGTGAAAATATAGTAAGAAATTCGTACATATAGTAAAAAATATTTTCGGTGATCGAAAATATCTTTGGACATTAAATAAGAAAATTTTGGATATATAGTAAGAAATTCAGACATATAATAACAAATTTTATGAGTGGAAAAAAAAAACTCTATTGACTCCATGGACATATAATAAAAAAAATTTTGGGAATAAAAAAAAATTCGTCGGAACAGAAAAATGATTTCGACGGCCAGGAATTTCTTCAGGCGGCAGCCACCTACTGGGGTTTATTAAATAAATAATACAATTTTTATTTAAAATTATAAAAATAGCACACTTTCAAATATCTTTACGTTTTTGGACCGGGACGCCTTTCCCAAAGGCGTCCCGGGTATTTTTGCTCGAAAATTCAATTTTTGGGCTCAAATGAAAAAAAAAAATTATGGGGGGGGCGGGACGCCCTTCCCAGTGGCGTCCCGGGTTGGTTTGTAAATAAAAAAAACGAGGGGGGGCGGGACGCCTTTGGGAGTGGCGTCCCGGGCTAAATTGCAAAAAAAAAAAATATTGTAACCCTAACCCATACATACTATTTATTTATATTAAGTTATTTTTGATTATTTAATTATTTATATTAAGTTATTTTGATTATTTAATTATTTATATTAATTTGTAATTTATTTATAATATTTTAGGTAAAATAAATAAACATATCATAATTATATCTAAAAATTACAAGAAATTTTATATCAAAATAAAAAATACGACAAGATCAAAATAAAACAAGAAATTTTACATTGAAAAAAAAAATACAATAAAATTAAGATACAACAACAATGAAGATTAAATTAAAAATTATATTAAGTTATTTATATTAAGTTATTTTTGATTATTTAATTATTTATATTAATTTGTAATTAAAAAAAACTAAATAAAGATAAATAATAATGATATTATTATTTATATATTTAATTGGGCAG
>BMAC01000952.1:223165-236264 GCA_014905375.1 Phtheirospermum japonicum
GCAAGCACGATTGAGATCTCTAAAGTCGATACACATGCGCCAGTCCTCCTGAGTTTTGGGGACCAAGACAGCGTTTGAAAGCCATTCAGGAAATTGTATTTCCTGGATGTGTTTAGCTTTTAACAATTTCTCGACTTCGGCTTCTATGACAGCTTCCTTTTCAGGACCAAAATTACGTTTCTTTTGTTTTACTGGCTTGGCGTCTGAGCTGATATTGAGGTGATGTTCTGCTACTTCCGGATCGATTCCTACCAAATCTTCTGGAGACCAGGCAAACACGTCCGCGCTACTCCTTAATAGTGCGACTAGCTCTGTCAGGGTTTTCGGACTGAGAGTCTTTCCTACTCGAAAGACCTGGCTCTCATCCCCCGGGACTACTTCAACCATCATCAGACCTTCCTCTCTATTGGCCAGATTTGTCTTTGGCGACTCTACCTTTGCCCTTTTGCTCTGTCGTTCTTCCTCCTCGTTTCTCCTCACACTCTCTATGTAAGTCCGTCGTGAAGCATACTGGTCACCCCTGACCTCTCCTGCTCCATCCTCCGTTGGAAATTTCATCTTCATATGGAAGACGGATATAACGGCTTGAAATTGGCTCAAAGATGGTCGTCCCAGCATGACATTATAAGAAGAAGGTGCATCCACCACCAAGAAACGCACTGTTTTCGTCACCCTGTATGGCTCTTCTCCTAATGTCACGAGGAGTCTTACTGCTCCTAAGGGTTTTAGTGCTCCTCCTGCAAACCCCACTAAGGAGGTGGTGACTTCTTCCATCTCAACATCCAACTTCAACTGCCTAAAGCAGTCATAGAACAAAATATCAGCAGAGCTTCCGATGTCTATGAAAATCCTATGGACATTATAATTGGCAATAGTTGCGGTTATAACCAGAGCATCCATATGAGGAGCTAAAATACCATCGCCATCCTCTGACCCAAAGCAGATGTTGGGGGTAGAAGTCATTTGTCCTACGTCACGCGATTTTCGAACCAGGTCTTTTGCAGCCCTGACATAATTGTGTTGTGTCCGCTTAGAGTGCTCCTCAAATTCTCCTCCGATAATCATCTGGATTTCCCCATGAATGACCTGGGTCTGATCAGGTCTTTTCACCTCAGTATGCGCCCTATCTTGGCTGCTCCTATTTGTCAAAGCCCTATCATAATTCTTCTTACCAGATCTAGCTTCCTCCCTCCTTGTCCGAATATACTCTTTCAGATGCCCTGCCTGGACCATTCTCTCCAATTCGTCTTTCAAATGCGTGCATTCATCTGTGTTATGCCCGTATTCATTATGAAAACGACAAAAGCGATCCGACCTTTCTTTTCTTGGCCTCTATGAATAAGTTTTGGGCCATTTGAGCTCTGGATGACGCTCTATTGCTTGCAGAATTTCACCCGGAGGTGTCATCAGAGGAGTGTATTTATCAAATCAAGATCTACCCATGGACAGCTCTTGTCTGGGCTTTTTTACCGCTACCCTGTCATCCCTGTCGTACTTCTTTCTCCTCTTCTCCCCTTCATCCTTGAGTTTCAGAGCTTCTTCCAGATGGATATACTTTTCTGCTCTTTCCAAGAGCTCTCCAAATTTCAGAGCTGGCTTCACCACCAGTGACTGAAAGAAATCCCCTCGTCTCAAACCTTGTGCCAGAGCATTTATCAATAGCTCTTCAGACGCAGAAGGCACCTCCAATTTAGCAGTTGTAAACCTATTGATATAAGCACGGAGGCTCTCGCTCTCCTTTTGTTTGAGACTAAAAAGTTCCAACGGCATTTTCTGGTATTTCCTGCAGCTCGTGAACTGGTGTAAAAAGTCTGAGCTGAACTCATCGAAATTGTTGATAGACCTCGGTGGCAGTTGACTAAACCAGAGTTGCGCTGATTTAGTAAAGGTCATCGGGAAGACCCGACACATGACAGCGTCCGAGAATTTATGCAGGGCCGCTGCAATCTCAAAGCGACTAAGGTGGTCCAACGGGTCCGTGGTTCCATTGTATTCGAAGCCGAGGGAGCGGTATGAAGCTGGCACATCATCTCGCATGACCTCCTCAATAAATGGTGTGCCCCTCCTTGCCGGGGTCATTTCACCCGTTACCATTTTCCTCTTAAACTCTCTTACTTCCTTCTGCAGACTCTGCATCTGCTCAGCCAGATCTGGATTAGTTTGACCTGAAGTTTCGCTATCAGAAGTGGAGAAGTGCTCTTCCCTATCACACAGGGGAGCCTTATCTGCCTGCTGCCCCCGTGATGGCTCCGTTCCCGCCACCGGAACAGCCTGCACTGGTGGTGTGTTGGATGGCGGCGGCGTCATCTCCGCGAACTTCTTCTCTACTGCCGTTTCCACGGCCTTGCCTATCAACTCCGAGAGTTGCAGAAGGAAGGATTCATTGAATGAACCACCCGTAGCTGGCCCAGATTTACTGAGCGGGGACGGCGTAGCGCCTGGCGCGGCTCCTGTTGAAGGCCGCTGTCTCTCCTAGCCTCGTCGCCGCCGTATCTGTCGATCTTGGCATCCCCCACGGCGCGGCGGAACTAGGAGTTCCACCAAGCTCCCCCACCAAATTCCGTCGTAAACCGTCTGAAGCCATAAACAAAGAATCTCACGTCTTAGCTTGATCGCTATTCCCACAGACGGCGCCAATTGATTCAGCCTAAAAAAGAGCCAATGTTCAAAGTGACGCCTAAAACCTGGAACACCTTCCCGACCTGCACCACAAAATGAGTTAGAAAGGACCCACCGGTGGTTTTCCGGTGGAGACCTCTCCGATGCTTAAGTCAGTGAGTGTTTGAGGTATTTTTTCAGGAAAGGAAGAAGGAATGCACAAAAAATGACATACCTCTCTCAGCCTTGGGGCCGAGATATTTATAGCTTTCCTTAGCGGGGACCCCAGCCGGGATCTAAGGAACACATGGCGTGAATTAAGGGCCGTTACCCAATAAATTCTGACAAGTGGTCCCACTTGTCTCTTTGTTGGGAATCTGAGAGACAGCTCTCTCTCTCTTTCCAGATCTTCCTCTTAGCCCACAATACTTTGTCTTCTTTTTCCTCTCGCTTCTGCTGTTTTAATAAGCCAGCCCTTACTAATACTGAGGAAGAGCTCTATAGACCCAATCAGTCCTCTGGCCCAGGTCAGGCTAATCCCCACCTCCAGGGCTCCGACCGGAGATACCCTCAGGACCTTCAGCGCTCTTGGCAAGGACCGAGTCAGGGGTTTCAAAGGAATCGTCCTTCCCATGTCTTGTTTTGCCCAGAGGGCTTAACTAGATCTTTCGTAGGGACAGACCTAGTCTATCCTTCTCTTAATTTCGGGTCAGAGCTACCCCAAACCCAGGTCTGGCGTATATTCTGCCCTATCACACAACACACACACACACACACACACATATATATATATATATATATAATATATATATATATATATAGTATATATATATATATATATTATATATATATATATATCAATCCCCCTCCATGTGTGGCTACTAGATATTATGGTCCATTAGATAGGTCACATGAGTATACGACTCGTAACTGGAGGTTTATGAGGTGAATTCTCTTATAATATGAGCACGGTTCCCAAATCAAACGATAAATTTAATAATATATCTCAATAACTTTAATAGATCAATGATCAGATATGCACATACAAATGTGATATCAATTTATAAACTCAAGTTCATTGTCGACATTGAGAACATAGTGGAGAATTAATATGGACCCCCTTATTGAAGTTAAAGGCTAAGTATATATATATATATATATATATATATATATATATATATATATATATATATATATATATATATGATTAATGTCATAACACTTGTATAGTCGATAATAATTATAAATTGCAAAAATATTTGAAAATAATTATGAAATGCAGAATGTTATATCCTCACAATCAAAGTAAGAAAATGAATGATCAAAAATATAAGAAAGATTGATAATGATCTTGTATACCAAATATACATGTTTCGATAAATTAAACAACGTCGTAAGCGTTGATATTATTTAAAGAATATTTTCTTGAATATAAATGTCAAAGAGAATGATATAGGAGGCATATACTATCAAAGAATATATAAAAATAACTATAATTTATAAATTCTTGGAGAGGATTGGTAATGAGATATCTCGATATTTATGTCGTTATGGAGAAATTAAATGAAATTTAAAGAGTCGACGCACTATAGAAGAATAGCGAACGACTGATTATTGATAATGAGTATATTGAAATCCATCGATATATACCCTTATAATGAAAGTAGTAATGTGTGGGCTAAGAATGAGATTAAAACTCCTGAAGAGATTCCAAATATATTATTACCAGTGCATGCATCAACTCAAAATAAGGATATTGTTATGCAATTAATTCATACATTGTCTTTTCCTTGATTTTGGTTTTTATCCTAAAGGATTTTTCAAACTATATTTTTGACAAGACAACCTAATCACAACTAATATAGAATCTATAGAAGAAATTTTTTACACGCATTTCAATGAAATGAGAATATGAGGCTGAAAGTACTAATTGCATGTAAGAACTAGGTATGATACACTACTATCTTACGTGGTGAATACGAGATATCTAAAAAATTCTTATTCGTGAAACTTAATAAAGAGTAACGACTAATCTATAGGATTTACTTGTACAAATCCCAAAAGGACTTTGAGATGCCCGAAGCATACTTACAAAATACGCGTTACACTCTTTTTCTCTTGACTAGGGTTTTGTCTCATTGGATTTTTCTAGCAAGGTCTTTAATGAGGTAACTTCAAAGATGTATTAACACGAATAATGTACTCTTTTTCCTTCATAAGGGTTATTCCCACATGATTTTCCCTAATAAGGTTTTAACAAGGCATATATTGTAGTAACTCACCAGTTTCACGCTAGTTCACATTTAAGGTATGGTGAATACAATAGAAGAAATCAATACACTCCTCATATATATGAAATCATATGGAGTGGATGTACTATTTTTTTTCTCCAATCAAGTTTTTTTCCTAACAATATTTTAATGAAGTAACACATGGATACTCCCACAATAATGATTGATACGAGGGGGAACTGCTTTATGCTTCCACATTGCTCAGGTTTGTCCCATTGGTTTTTCTTACAACATCACGGTACAATAGTATATTATCAGCACAAGTTCTACTACAAACAGCTTGAGAGTTTTTCTTCCATTGTGTTTTTCTTCAACTAGTTCACGGGATATTTATTTAAATTCTCATTATAGGGGAGTATTATAAATGTCACAACAATCACTTTACTGTTTCAGAATATTATAATTATTTTTATGTATAAATGACTATTTTTCCCCTAATTAAGTTATGTCGTACCATTATAAATTTTCCAATAAATAGAGTTTTAGTTATAATGAAAATCATAATGAAAACTCATTGTGTATATACACTATTTATTTCTCTAGTTTATGACAAGAATGTAATTAATCCTCAATTTGATCAAAGTTCCACAAACTAGACAATTTGGGCCCCACGTTTGCATGATGGGATCAACATGACCACACTAGTGAAAAAAGAGGTTGAAGAGGGAGTTGCCCCATTAACATCATGCAATGCTCATTGGCAGGGCCAAACCTGGGTTTTTGGGGTCCAAAGTGAAAAAAAAAAAAAAATCGGTCCCCAAACTATTTACTATTGAAAAATGTTGCACTTTTTATTACTCAAAAGTTACCTTTCTTGGAGTGATATGAATATTAAAGTAACTTATGTTAAATAACTAATTAACTAAATCCTTGTATATTCATTGAAGTGAATCATAACACTTTACATGACAAAGAATATAAAAACTAATGGAATAAATAGAAAAAAAGAAAAATGAGAATACAAATAACATAAATAAATTTATATAAACAAAAAACATAATAACTAAAGGTATGTAATTCTCATAAACTTAACCCTAAAATCTAACTTGATTGTGGATCAAATCTCCAAACGTATCACAAATATTGATCATAAAATACAATCAAAAATCAACAAGAAAATGACATACATAAGCACACAAAGATAAAGAAAGGAAAAAAACGATAAGCAAAAATATGGAAGAAGAAAGTGTTATATTATTTGTAATATCAATTATTTACTTATATCTCTTAAAATATAATTTGTTTTTATATTTATAGATATCAATTCATATACATATAACTTTTTTTCCAACTTTGAAACACAACTAATATAAGTTAGCTTAAAATTTTGGGGCCTTGAATTTTGGGGGTCTAGGCTTGTGCCTATTGGGACTATTGTCACGCTCCGCGTGAAAGGGGCATCGTGAGACAGACAATTATTGATGGATTGTAGTATGAATGGAACTAGATAGTTATGATGGAGGTACGCTCATATCCAGTTCAGACAGGCTGAACCAATTTGTACCTTTTGCTTTATTTAATCAATTCAAGATTTTAAAAAAGAGAACGTCTTGAACCTTCTACGAATTCGAAGATGATTAATATTTTATGCACCTTGAATATAGTGTTTGATAATTTCGGATGTTATATTAGTGTTTACAGGCAATGGCTAAGCGGCTGTTTAGACTAGGATTCATTGGGATTCTAAATCCTGGTATTCAGAATCTTGAGTATTCAATTCTGTAAATAGTAAGAATCTTTGTTTGTTATAGGATTTAGAATCCTTTACTTTTTACTATAGATGTCAAATCATGTCTATAAAGTGGATGATAATGTATTTTTATATTGTATTTAATGTCAAATCATGTCTGAAAAGTTTATGATAGTGTATTATTATATTTTACTTGATAATATTAATTTTTTTTAAATATGATGCTAATGTGATAAAAGAGATGAGTGTGGGATTATTTGTAAAAAATAGTTGATTTTGGATTAAAAATTAAAGTCGTAGAACAAATGAGGACTGAGATTCAGAACCTCAATCCTAGCATTGGGAGTCTTGGACCAAACAAACCCTACGGGCCTGTTTGGGCTAAGAGTTTAAATAACGGATTCGGGATTTAATATACCGAATACTCATTTGTTCTAAGACTTAAAAATTAAATACTCAAAATATATTTTCTGGTACCTACTCATCTATGCTACAGGAATCTATTCTAACTTTTTTTATTTTCTTAATGTCTCTCTCCAATATGACTTTTCTCTCTCATCGCACTTTTTTTTCTCTCATTCTCTCCACCATCTCACATTCTCTCTCTGAACCACCACATCTGTCATTTTTATACCACCATTAAAGGAGAAGTTTCTTGTGTTAATATTATCAACTACCCCTAAATCTTCATTGAGGATTCTCTGTCAACTTGCAGAATTATCTTGTTCATCTTTACTGTGCCCTCTTTTCTCCATTATTGAAGCCAAATTCCGAGCCCTTCATTTGGATGTGTGACGATCCATAAACCACGCGTACTGTAAGCTCTGTGGCTTCTGACTATAGTTGAAATATGCAAAAAAAATTTTTGGAATTATCTGCTCAATCTCTACATATTTGAAAGTACACGATATTTAAAACTTGCAATATAATATTCAAGTAGTGTGGATTTCATATAGTTTTATTTATGTTGATATATCATTGATTTGGTAAACTTAGCTAGTATGACCTTTTTATTTTTATTTTTGCATGTATCAGTATTGTTGGAAAATAAAGACATGCATATGTGACTATTAGAATAGAAAGGACTGAGTAGCTCTTTTTTCTTTTATTTTAGAAGATTTAGATTTTTAACTAACTATATTTACTTTTGAACAAAATCATTTATTTTCATTTTATTATAAGGATTTTTCTCTATCTCTTTATTTTATTTTATTTGAAAAAGAATAGAGTTAGCATTCTTTGAGAAGCCTTATCATATGATGGTGAACTTGCTTATCTTGATTACTCGTGTATTTTAGTTTGTGTACATTCATAACAACACTAATAGATGACTAAAGATCACAAAAAGGATGCGAGGGTTGATGGAGCTCAATGGAAGAGACATAATGTTTCTTTATTTATTGAACTAATGTATGGAGAATCTCAAAAAGGGAATTTGCAAACAACTGCATTCAACCAAAAAACTTTGGAAGAAACTGCTCTTAAAATGAAAGCATTTGCTATTGGTGGATCTAGTTATAGTGTCTCCCAGCTTAGAATAAAGTATAAGAATATCAAACATGCTTGGAAGGTGCCTTTTGGTTTGAGATTAACCGCGGATCAGGGCTAGGGAGGGATGAAGAGAATGGTACAGTTGTTGGCACAGAGGAACAACTTCAGGCATACTACAATGTATTTTTTAATATTGCTTTATTTCTATTTTATTAATTCATTTAAATATATGGATTTTTTTTGAACATATGTTATCTTAATATAGGAGCACAAGTTAAATAAACAAATCATCCAAAGGGGGCTACCACATTTTGATCATTGCACTAAGATGTTCCAACCAATGGTGGGGACAGGAGATCAAGTCAGATCTTCTATGCAGCCTCCATCTGATACAGGTGATGATATTCCACCAGTCGAGGATCCGAACATCTCAATGGGAAGACGATCCGTGCATGACTTTAGGCCTGGCCCATCGGCACGAGTTGGCACAATAAGTAATTCATCTCGAAGAAAGCGGTGTGCCATAGTTTTTGAAAGGGATGTTGCATTTACTCGAGTTTGTTTGATTATCATGATTGGATTGTGGAAAAAAGACAGAGGTCTGGTAATGCTACTATCATTGAGTAGTAAGAGTGCATTAATATGGTTTCTGCTATGGAGGATATCCCCGAGTAAATGATGGCCAAAGCAATGAATGCACTAAAGGGGTTTGCTACCCGATAACTTTTTAAATCAATGAATGACCGAATGAAGAGTGTGTGGGTGATGAACCCGTAGGACTTGTTTGTGTTTAATCTGTATGACTTCATGTATTATGATGTTATCTTTGCACATTATTGTACTATTCTTTTTATCTCATTTACATTACTATTCGTATAAATTTTGTTCATGCTTTTATATTTTCTATGTTTAAGGAAAATGTCAAGTGTGTCCGAGGATGAACTCTCTGTCATTTCAGATAATGGCGAGACAGTGCAACTTGGTGGTTATGATGATGAAGTCGAGAGAAGGTTTATGTTTGATATTGCAATGCCATATATTATAATGTACCATGAGAAAATACCACGTAACACGTTAAAATTATCGGGGATTAATTGGGTGGGTGAGATAATGGAAGGGACGGATGAGCGCTTCTACGATGCGGCTCAAATGAATCAACCATTCTTCATGAAACTCCTTTATTTAATAAATAAAAAACCCTACTCCTTGTGTGCAAGCAAAGTAGGGTGTCTACTATGGAGTCACTCATTTTGTTTTTGCGTACTATCGGATGTCATCATCGTCCACGAGATAGCATGGAACGGTTCCAACACTCACTTGAAACAATAAACTGACATGTACATCATGTGATGAATGCTTTATGTAAATCATCTCCCGAGCTAATTACACCTCCCAACTTCAATGAAGTTCCGTCAATAATCTTTCATAATCTAGTCTTTCTACCTTATTTTTCAGGGCAGCAGTGATTCATGTAATATTCATCATTTGTTAACATTAATTAGTTTATGTAATATTCACAAAATGTATGTACTTGTACTGGGTGCAGTTGGAGCCATGGATGGTACCTTAATCCCTGCACATGTGACATCTCATCGCCAAAACGCATACAGGTCCAGGAAGGGTTTTGTCTCATAAAATGTGCTTGATATATGTGATTTTGACATGATGTTCACATATGTATATGCGGGATGGGAGGTTAGTGCATGTGATGCGCATGTATTGTACGATGCCATTCGAAGTTACCAAAGATTTTCTTACCCTCCAGAAGGTAGTTTTTATTATTTTGTTGTTGCTTGAGTTAATGTATTATTTTGTTTGTAACTTAATATGATTTTTGAAATAACTTAACATGTGTTTTATTTGATAGGAAAGTAATTTCTATCTGATGCTGGCTATACGAACTTTGCGGGTTTTCTTACGCCCTATAGGTAAACACGTTATCATCTTAAAGAATTTAGTAGCAGTGGCAGCCAGCAAGGTCGAACCTATGATGTTCAACCATCGTCATGCTAGTTTGAGGAATGTAATTGAGCAATGTTTTGGGGTCCTCAAGACTAGATTCCCAAATTTGGAGTGGGGAATTCCAAGTTATAAGACTAAACGTCAGAGAAAGCTGGTCACGACTTATTGTGTGTTGCACAACTTTATTAGAAAGCATAGTCGGGATGACGATATATTTCAACCAGACTCTTAGAGGTATGAAGACAATTCGGATTATTTTGGTCCCAGGACCAACCCTACTCAAGCCGAAATCGAGACACAGAGCAATTTTAGAGATCAAATCGCCAACGAAGTGTGGGAACACGTGATGATTTGAGATGAATATTTAGATTTGGATCATTTTTATGGTTTATTTATGGTTCATATGGAACATAATATGAATATTCATGAATTTCGAATGACTTTTTATTTCTTCTGGAGAAACTCAAGAATTGGGTTAAATTTTCTCTCAAGAGTAAGGAATTATAAATATAATGTATACACATATTTTAGTATATCTATTAATAAATAATTATAAACTTATATATATATATAATATATATATATATATATATATATATATATATATAAGTTTATAATTTTTATTAATAGATATACTAAAATATGTGTATACATTATATTTTATAATTTCTTAGCTATATATATATATATATATATATATATATATATGTGTGTGTGTGTGGTGTGTGTGTGTGTGTGTGTGTGCTGTGTGTGAAGTCATGTATATTTATAATATTTATCTTTTTTTCTATGTAATACACGATAGTGTAATATTAATAAGTTATTGTTATAGCTACTTTAAAAAATATATTATGATAATTTATAGTTATTAGTGGAGATTAATTTATATATATACATTGAGAGAAAACATATTTATTTATAATGTACCAAAAATTCTGAAATGATGTCAATAGATTAATCTACAATCATTGTTATATTTTTATCTATATTTATAATCAATCTACAATCTGCATTGAAGCGGATGTATCTACTCCTTCGAGATGAAGTTGAGATTTATTGGAATGTCGCTCCCGGACTTAGCTATCCACTGCCCAATCCATGTACTAACCCTTGGAAACCTATAAATCTGAAAATGACTCATGACCCACTTCCTACAGGAGTACAAACTGCCCGAGTCAGTGAGCCGTGATGTGCTTCTACACCAGAGGCTCCGGAGTCAGAACTAGAAGTTGATGGGGGTGTGAATTTATGAGCGATCGTGATGGAGATTCATAGTGATGTGCGCGAAATCTTGAGTTTGTTACGTTCCCAACAACCACTTCCATCGGGATAACTCTAGTGCGTTATTATTACCAAGCATTATTTGTACACTTCTTTCTATTTTAAGTGCTCACATGTCGTATTTTCGAAAATTAAGTGGGGAGGTGTTGCTCATTTTTCTTGGTTTGTATATTTTGTATAGTCTGATGCATTAGTGCATTATGCATTCCCATGTAGGTTGCAACTTTAGGTTTCGTTTTAATTCAGTACAATTATTATGCACGTTTATAGTTTTAGAACGTTTCCAGTTTATTTAAAAATATTCATATAAAAAACTATTTTGGTCAATTTTCTTTAATTGTGTAATGGTTGTGCTCGTTAATTGATTGGAGGTTCATCACATATTGATCTGACGCCTTTGACCTTATTCTTGTGAGTTTTTAGGCTTATGAGCATATGTTGTATATCATGCTCATTTCTTTGGTTGTTTATCGTCATACACAGTCGTTTTTCTAGAACTTTCAATGTTATACATGTCACACTCATGAAACCACGTAAGGGTTTATAGGCTTATCATCTCGTCCCACTATATAGCAGACCCTTAGTCATAACCACTACTAAGCCCATTTGAGCTTTAGCTTTTTCTTCGGATATGAACCACATTATACGTCATAATACCCTTTTCTTGACTAATCCATCTTTGAACCGAATTGAGAAATTATATGAACTCTCGATAGTTAGTTTTTTTTTAAATCTACTTTAGTGATAGATTGCTTCCATTGGGAATATGAGATATTCGATATTTATATCTCTTCGTTGATTAAGAACATAGCATCGTCAATGTGCGTTATGATCGTGTTGATATTTTGGAAATGTTTAGCCATACACTCTTGTTCCTGTACACGCACAAGCGAGGTGTGGGTAGTTTTAGATTATGGGTTTATATATTTGATGAAGGATTTAAATAGAAGTTTGAAGAATTTGATCCGTTTCTCTGTTTGTATTGTTTGAGCGACATGACCTCGAAGGTCTTTACTTGAGTAGATGAATGCCACGAAGAAGAGTTCACGACTCTACCTTTAACTTATTCTCGATAGTGATAGGGGTATTATCTGGCCAACGGGGATTTGGAATTTTAAGACATTCTCTGTCTATATATCTTTGAAGTATGACAGTGCGGATCGATTATTCTCAAAAACAAAAAAAAAAGAAAGAAAGAAAGAAAAAAAGAAAGAAGCAAATCGAAATTGTTGGGTGTTCAGTTTTTTCTTTCTTATTTGTATTTTAGAATAAGAGGGAGTCTACTTGTTTTAGTGTTTAGTTTAGGTGGGAGTTTATATGATTTTCTTAACTCGATTAACCTAAATATACTTTTTATCCGCCCCTACCTGAGCCCCGTTACGACCCGTCTAGAACCGTGGTTTTATTTGCGTTCATACTCGGCGTGATTTAGTTGCAAGCATATGAGAAAATCATTTGGTGTAATGACGTGAGAGTTCAAATATATAATTAGCCTATACACTTGAGTGTTTGAGTGAATCTCATGAGCAGTTGTTGGATCATATATGATTTCCGTCATTTAATTTTTGCGGTGTGTACTTGTTGTTGATTAGCACATATTTGTCCTTATTTTTAGTAGGTTTATAGCTTGTTTTTCTTATTGTTTTTGGTATAAGTTGGGTAGTTTAAGCTCTATTTCGTATATTCCGAACTCGTCCGGTTACTTAGCTGTAAAGTGAAAAACCACAAATAATCACTTATTTGCATTAATCTAGGTCAAAACGCGGTAAAATAAGCTGAGAGTACA
>BMAC01000953.1:13355-25697 GCA_014905375.1 Phtheirospermum japonicum
TCCAGCAATGCTGAAGGACAAACCCGCCAGGATAGCAGCTATTCCTGGCGTGCAGAACCGTCAGGAGTACTGGCGGCCATATCCTGGGAGGTTTGGCTAGATAGTGCAAGACCCGTTTGACTGCTCGCCAATGGGTGTCAAGGGGGTTTTGCATATACTGGCACACTTTGTTAACACTGAAGGCAATATATGGCCTGGTGATTGTTGCATATTGGAGCGAGTCGACTACACTTCTGTAAGAGAGACATCAACAAAAGGAGTACCATTATGTTTGGACAGACTAGGAGATGTGACCATAAGTGTGGGGGTTGGTTTGGCTTCAAGCATCTTAGCTTTACCCAGTAATTCTTTGATATACTTAGTATGTGAGAGATGCATGCCAGTTTCTGTTCGGTGTACCTCAACTCCTAAGAAGTGGTGGATTTCTCCCAAGTCTTTAAGAGAGAAAAAGGTATGAAGCTGTGTGATGACCTAGGAGATCGCAGAGTTATGATTTCTAGTTATCAGAATATCATCAATGTAAACCAGGACCCAAATACAGGAGGTGCCTTCGGTTTTGTAGTACAGAGAGTGATCAACTTTYGAGTTGGAAAATCCAAGAGTGTACAGAACGTGTTTGAGTTTGAAAAACCAGGCACGAGGAGCCTGTTTGAGAACATATAGAGACTTCGCGAGCTTACAGACATGTGATGGAAAAGAAGGAGATTCAAAACCAGGAGGTTGTGCCATGTAAAGTTCTTCATCAAGATGACCATGGAGGAAAGCATTGTTAATATCAAGCTGGCAAACAGACCAATTATAGTGAGTAGCGAGGGACAGTACAATTCTGATTGTGGTTGGCTTAACCACCGGGTTGAAGGTTTCTTAGAAGTCAATGCCAGAAGTTTGACTATAGCCTTTTTTCCACTAGACGAGCTTTATYTCGAGCAATACTCCCATCAGCATGTCGTTTAAACTTGAAAATCCATCTGCAATCTATGATAAAWTTATTAGGTGGAGCAGGAATAAGGGCCCAGGTGGCATTGTGAATCAAGGCACTATATTCAGTATCCATGGCCTTTTTCCAAAAGGAATGTGAGAGTGCTCCCTGAAAGGAGGAGGGTTCTTGTGAGTCCAAAACATGAGCAGTGAAGACTCTGGGCTTGAGATTGCCTATTTGCGACCTGGTGATCATGTGATGGTGCTCATGAGATTGCCTAAAAAGGGAATATGAGATTGCTAGCAATTTGGCTTGCTTTTTAGGTCTTTATTCTTGGTATGACTTGTAAGACAATTTTTCTTTCAATGTAAGGTTTGCTAGTGCAGTGTTCACTCCTATGTCTGGTGCCTGCCATAAATTTAACTTTGATGTGTCCAAGAGGATGTTCCARCTTATCGTTTAAGATTTATTAACATCAAACTGTTAGGGCAATGGCTATGTGGTGTTTTGTGCATGTCGTATATTGTAAGATAATTTGCTTTTTKTTTTTATACAATCAACCACCACCTCCTTAAGAATAAACTTTTTAATTATTGTTAAATCTTCATAATACATGCATGTCTCCATATCCAATGTAATTTTCGTACCTATTCATATGGTTTTAAAGTTTTTAATATAAAAGACTGATAAAGCTTTTAAGATTGTGTGCTATATATCAAGAAGCTGCAAACCCTTTTCACAATTATTATGCATAATATACGTAACGAAGATGTGTTCAATATGGAATATAATTGTGAAATATAATTTGAAAAGGTGAAATATACACTTCTTATATCACTTTTAGAATGACTAGGTACACTAATAGAGAGTGACCTGATCAGTTCAGGTAGCCTGGTCATATAATGCTTGGCGATCTGAAGATGAGTGCAGTGCAAGGTCGCAAGGTTGACGATCTAATGCCTGGCGACCTGAAGATGAGTACAGTGCCAAGTCACACAAGGTTGGCGACCTCTCAGGTCATACGAGAGGTCGCCCAGAGGTCGAACGTACTACTAGCAATGCGCCTCAGATGAGGACAACTTACCTGATGTCCGCTGATGATGTCAGCCCTAATTTAGTACATCCAACTATTAAGATGTACTGTAGCAATAGTAACCACACGATTTAAAGTAATGTACTGTAGGAATCTTAGCCACATACTTTAGGGTTATATTTACTATAAATAATGGCGACATTCCCTGATATAATTATCGAAAATATGATTGAATGAAATCTAAGGAAAGTTGAATACAAAATATTTTCCAAATATGAGTTCTTCATTTTCTTTCATGGTATCAGAGCAGGTTTTTACCTGACTCTGAACACTTCTTCTCTCGTCTCTTTCTCTCCTTGCCTTACATCTCATGGAGGGTAACACACCTCCATATCATGAGGCTCAAACGAGCTCTCACTCAATAATTCAGAATACTTCTCTTTCTTCTCAAAGCTCAAACTCAGCTATCCAACTGCAAAATCAGCTCATCTCAATCAAACTAAATGACTCAAATTATCTACTTTGGAAAATGAAAGTTTACACAGCCGTCAGAGGATACGTGCTTGAAGGCTATCTCACTAGAGAAATCAGACCTCCATCTCAGATCGCCGAAGGATCAGTAAACCCGAAATTCCTGCTCTGGGTTCGGCAAGATCAGTTGTTAGCATCCTGAATTCTCTCTTCTCTTTCTGAAAGTCTACTTACCATGATGGTTGGTCTTGCATCCTCAAGAGAAATATGGCAAACTCTGGAGGCTAACTTTTCTGAAAGTCAAACTGCAGCTAGGAAGATGCAGTACAAGATGCAGCTCTCCTCTATCAAGAAAGGAACCATGAGCATCAGAGAATATGTTAACAAAGTCAAAACATGCTGTGACATGCTAGCTTCAGCTGGTCAACCAGTTTTAGAAGAAGACCAAGCAGTGCATGTTCTCACCGGACTTGGAGGAGATTCTGACCCGGTGTAGCAGCTACAGCTCGGAGTGACTCACTTACCCTTAGGAACATTCTACGTATGTTATTAAGATTCGAGAACAAGCTGGAAGCTGGAAATACATCCAACTTCATCAACATAGAAGGATCAAGCCCTACTATCAACATCGCCAATCAGCTTTCTGCTCTGAAAAAGGACACCTGGACTGGTGCTAGAGCAAACAGAAGAAGAGGTCGCCAACAGCTACAGAGGACGAGGTGGAAGAGGCTTCAAACCAGGAAACAGGTCGCCTTGTCAAATCTGTGGTTACTCTAACCACTCTGGTGACAAGTGCTATTATCGATTTGATACTGCTTACACCGCACAGTCCAATGCACAAAACAGTATTAACCCTTCAGCGAGCTCCTACTGCGCCTATCCCATGGCTCAGTGCATTGATCCCTCTGGCTTATCACTGATGTCAGATTCAAGCAGCGATGCGAGCTGGTATGCAGACTCTGGAGCCTCTAATCATGTCACAAATGACCTTACTAATCTCAATATCGCCTCAGAATTCCAAGGAAACAACAAGGTTCAAGTAGGGAATGGATCAGGTTTGTGTATTTCTCATATTGGTAATTCTCAGTTTCATTCCAGCAACAAATCCTTTTTACTCAAAAAACTTCTTCATGTTCCGCACATCACTAAGAATCTCATTAGTGTCTCTCAATTTGCTCAAGATAACTCTGTTTACTTTGAATTTCATCCCACTTCTTGCTATGTAAAGGACCAGGTTACACATCAAATTCTTCTGCGAGACTCTCTTAGGAATGGCCTTTACAAATTTGACTTCCAGCAAGCCAACACCTCTAGCTCGCCATCTACCTCTTTCTTGAGACAAGACCCTAGTATCTTCATCACTGAGTCTAGTAATTCGAATAAAGAAGCAGATTTACAGTTGTGGCACCTTAGATTAGGGCATCCTAATAATAATGTATTACTAGAAGTTCTCAAAAGCTGTAATCTCTCCATTAATAATATTAATAAAATTACATATTCTACTTGTTGTGCTCGATAGTTGCAAGTTCTGTAAAGAACCCCGGTCCAAACCCTCAAAGCAGGGAAGCGAAAAACGACGTAAGTCCAACTTAGTTGCGTACAAGAAGATGTACTAGTTTCCCTTGACTCCTCGTTTGCAAAGATTGTACGCGTCTCCGGCTACTGCCAAAGATATGTAGTGACATATTGAACACGTAGTCAACAATGGTGTCATGCGTCACCCATCAGATTCAGAGGCTTGGATACATTTGATCAAACTATCCAGTGTAAGAACATATAAAATACCTAACGTAATCATAAGATTTTTAAAATTATCAAATATAAAATAAAATATTTATAAAATAYATTTAAGGCCTTTAAATTAAATTTAATAATTTTGAAAGTTCCAAAATAAAAATAAAATAAAATAAATATTAGTGGAGACTTAATCTTCAAAGTAGTACGAACTAAAAGTTGACGACTCTTCAATTAGATAAGCATTTGCTATCGAGCCCTCGACACTTGATTTACTACTCACACTATTTTTTAGTTCACGAAGATAACTTTCGAAAGGATACATCCACCTATACTGCACTGGACCAGCAATTCTTGCCTCATATGGTAAGTGGATCGGCAAATGATCCATTGAGTCAAAAAAACTTGGGGGAAAGATCTTCTCAAGTTGGCACAAGATCAGAAGAATATTTTTTTCTAAACAAGTCATATCACAAGTTTCGATAACTCTTGCACTCAGGTCTTTGAAAAACAAACTCAACTCTGTTAGAGCTTTCCAAATTGGATTGGGGAGTAGTTCTCAAAAAGCAATCGGAATTAATCGTTGCATAAATACATGACAATCATGACTCTTATTTTCATGCAATCTCAATCCATTCATATCGACGCAGCGTCCCAAACTTGAAGCGTGCCCGTCTGGGAATTTAAGAGTCTTAACCCATTCACACAGAGTAATTTTTGACTTTTTACCGAGTGTGTAAGAAGACCTGGGATACTTTCCTGAGTCATCAACTCGAAGCGATGGACGAAAACAATAGTCGTTCAYCTCATCTCTTGATTTCGACGTATCTTTTGTCTTCCCCTTCACATTCATCACCGTGATGAACACATTATCGAACACATTCTTCTTAGTGTGCATGTCATCTAAATTATGACAAATTAAATTTGAGCTCTAGTACATAAGATCCCAGAAAATACTTTTTTTCTTCCAACCGCTTGTCTTTGCGATTTGAGCATTAATATGTTTTGCTTCTATCTCGGTGACCTTCAGAAGCCCAAGTCTATCTATCTCAGCCAATATCTCTACTCCTGAACGAATGTTTGGCGGGGGAGTATCAACCTTCCTATTTTTTTGAAAGTTTTTTTTGTCTTTTAGAAAGTGATGATCACATTCTAGAAACTTCCGATGGTTATCAAACCAAGATTGTTTTCTGCTACACTTTAGAATAAATGTGACCGCTCGTCGTTGAAGCGTCAAAAATAATATTTATAAAGTCCTCGACTTTTCTCTACTAACTAGTAGCAGTAGCAAGCAAGGGTCGATCCCACGAGGAGTGTGGATTAATTTGTGATTATTCGTATTCAAATAAAATAACAAACGGGGGTAGAGATGATAAACTAACTAAATAACTAAATAAATAAAGATAACAATCAAATAACGAGACAAATAAATAAAGCTTCCAGTCGTAGTTCCATTTCCACCCTCGTTCCAGTCATCTAACCAACCACAATATCATAGTCAATTCTTCATATTCGACTAAAAACCGTAAGTAATAATAAGCTCTGTTACTCGAAATCACCCTTATCGTATACTCAATTAAAATAAGCTCTTTATTTGATTCTAATTATTGAATAACRTAGAATAAGCTCTCTAGATTCAACCCAACAACAACATTAATATCTAGGCAAATAGGTTCATCTAAGCAATAAACGCATAAGATCGGTTTATTCAACCTATGTTGTGTTACCCCTAATGATACGAGACCATTAGTTGCTTCAGAGAAAACGAAACTACGACAATTACACGGGAAGCAGTTCTCTTCTAGCAATTGATAACCAAATCCCTAATTTAGGTGATCAAGCCAAATTAAGAATCTAGCAAGCATGTCATGAATTTAGCAATCATGATAACACAAGCAATCGCATATGAAAAACGAACGAAAATATTGCATAAATCAATTAAACATAGTTTCACGAGGGTTTCAACATCCCTATAACTAGAAAAAACAATCACTCACTAATGGAGCTCATAGAATAACAATAAGATAAAGAAATAAAACATTGTTCTAAGATAGGGAAGAGATAAGAAAGCTTAGATCTTGGATTCTTGGTCTTGGATCTTCAAGCTCTTGTTTATTGGGTGATTTGGGATCCCCTCTTCAAGCCTTGGAACCCTAGGATTGTGTTAATGTGTGTTTTTGACGAGTTTGGGTTGAGTTTATATAGAATTCCTATTTCTTGCCGCCCAAGATTCTTCCTAAAATAACTCAGCCGCGTCTGCGTCGACAGGGCGTAGACCGAAGCGAGCGCCAGTCGTAGGCATCAACGCGCATCACCTGCCCACGTCGACCGACGCTCCTCCAATCGACGCTTCAGAAAGTTCCCGTCGACATGGAGTCGACCGATGGGTCTTGAATCGACGCTTCAGAAACTTCTCGTCGGTAAGGCATCGACATGGCGTCGACCAATGTGCGCATAAACGATGTAACACCGCACATCGCGATGACCGATGCGAGTCATCCTCGCCCACGACGCGAGCCATCGACGCTACCATCCTGATTCTTGGGTTTTCTTTGCCATTTCGTTGATCCTCGTCTCTCAACTTCCTTGTGAAATATCATTCACTTAATATAGCACCAAATACTACAAAATAGAGAAGAAATATACAATCGGTGCTCCTCCATTCGTAATAGTAAATATGCGAGAAATAAACATATATGAGAATATTAAYCACATAAAAACACAGGAATTAAACCATCAATTACCYTACAATTTCTCGCTTATCAAAATYCATCAGATCGCTCCATGCAATATGGACAAGGAGTTCGATCAGCCGTACTCCAACCCGACAACATGGAGTATGCGGGAAAATCACTAATTCTCCACATAAGGGCTGCTCGCAACTTGAAATTATTCTCCTTGGACACATCATACGAGTCAMCACCATCCMTCCACAGCTGTTTCAACTCTGCAATTATAAGTTGTAAGAAAACATCCAACTTGTCCTCGATTTTTGGGGCCTGGAACAAGAATACTTAGAAACATATATTGTTCTTTCATACACATCCAGGGTGGCAAGTTATATGGTGTGACTATTACRGGCCATGATGAATATTYRMARTTGAAACTACCAAAAGGTTGAAATTCACCCGTGCATAGACCCAATATTGCGAACACTGGATAGTTTGATCAAATGTATCCAAGCCTCTGAATCTGATTGATGTCTCTCTTACAGAAGTGTAGTCGGCTCGCTCCAATATGCAACAATCACCAGTCCATATATTGCCTTCAGTGTTAACAAAGTGTGRCAGTATATGCAAAACCCCCTTGACACCCATTGGCGAGCAGTCAAACGGGTCTTGCACTATCTAGCAGGAAAAGCGACTTATGGCATTCAATTTATAAAGCACTCTGGCTTACATTTGATAACTTTTTCAGATTCTTATTGGGCCTGCGACCTCGACACAGTAACTACGAGCTTCTGCTCAGGTATCATCAAAATCACGACGGCGCATTTACTGATCCCAAAGCCCAGAGGATAGCCGTAAGTTTTATATATTATATATATCTGATTTATTATAAAATCTGATAAAAACTATTTAATAATAATAGCTGAAAATTTTGATATCAGGAGGACTATGAGAGGGCTTTGGAGGAGAGGTGTGCTGCATCATCTAATGATATCAGCCCTCAGGTAGACCCGAACGAGGTCTACCTACAGGTTGTCGGGAATAGGAAGGGTCGACGCTATGGCCTTGGATGCTTCAGGAAGACTCAGAAGGGCTGAAGTACTTCTTCCACCTTCACCGCCGATTTTCGTCAGCTGCAGACGCAGGTGCAGTCCCAGCAGGAGCAGCCGTAGCAGCTTCAGCGGATCCGCGAGTAGCAGGCACTGGAGATTCAGCGGATCCGTGAGGAGCAGGAGCGTTCCCAGCTGACGCTCCATCAGCAGATTGAAGAAGATGTTGCTCGGGCCATGTCTCGTCAGCCTCCCCCTGATCCGGATGGTGGTGATAGTTAGATARTGATGGATAATTCAGGATTTGTTTTTTATACATTCGATAGATGGATTGYTTTTTAGTTATTGGATGATTGTTTTGATTTTTAATTACTGGATAATTTATTTTGAATTATCTAAAATTTTATTTGTTTATTATTTTTAATTAATTATTAAGTAATGTATCAAAAATTTTAATAATAGACTTTTTGATGAAAATTACACGCAAATATCCGCCAGCAATGCTGAAGGACAAACCCGCCAGGAGTACTGGCGGCCATATCCTGGGAGGTTTGCCCGTCAAGGAATCCGCCAGCATTCCTTGCAGGAACATTTTCCCGTCAGGATGCTGCAATCCTGACCACAATAATGTTGGGGGCCAATATCCGTCAGGAGGCCGTCAGTATTCCATATACTGACGGATTTGGCCGTCAGCATAAGCGCGTTTTTTTGTAGTGCACTTTAAAAGAAGATTGCACAATTGAACCCTAATTAAAAATCAAACCCGACCTAGCCCTACTTTAATTCAAATTTATATAATCGAACCTAAATTATAAATAATTATAAATTAAGCCCTAAAACAAACCCTAATTGCATAAATGAATACTAACAACCTAATTAGCCATAATTTTTTACATATGCTTATAATCGAAGCCAATTTATAATTAATTATAAATTAAACTCTAAAATAAACCCTAATTGCATAAATGGACCCTAAACCTAAAACCATTCACAATTGCATAAATCAATACTAAATTCCTAAATTGAACCCCCAATTAAATTTATCAATACCTAATTCCTAAATTTAAATCAAATTAAAATGATAAATAAAAAAAATAACATTAAATTTGAATTAAAAAGCTAGCATACCTTAATATGTGACGGTGATAGTACTCCAGGGTGTGTTCCCTTCGGCGGCAAACTCTGGCCCTTCACCCGATTTTTTCTTTGTTTTTGTTGTTGCAAACGCGAATGAGGCTGTTTGGCGTCTGGGCTGTTGTTTTATCAATTTTACCGACGGAACCATTTCTGTCGGTAAATTTGCCGGTAAAGAAACTCGGCGTTTCTGACGGATAGAATCTGGCGTCACCGGCTTCATTTCCCTTCGGCAAATAAAAACTTGATTTTTTTTTAAAAGTTGTCAACAGCTATTTCTCCGTCATCAAATAAAAATCTAATTATTATTATTTTTTTAATATTATCGACGGCTACGTTTTCGCCGATAAGTAAAAAACTGATTAATTATTTTTATTAACAATTGCTGACGGATATTTTTCGTCGGCATATTGGGCGGGCTAAATTGCCGCAAATTTTTCGAGAACTTGCCGACGGACTTTTCTACCGAGGGTTTACGTCCGTCGGAAATTATTGCAGTCGGTGAGACCGATGGTAAGACCGAACCTTTACCGACGGTTTGCATTCCGTCGGTAATTTTCATCGTCTTTTTCGTGTTCTTTTGTAGTGAGTGATTATGTTTACAATAAATTTACTGTAGCTCATATATAGTGTGCACATGAGCAACAATCTTGCAACAAGAAACTGAATACAATGAATAAGAAAATAAGATTATAATTTAGAAGACACGAAAAGGAGTATATCTTAAAAATCTGAATACATTAAAAAGTAAAAGAAATATCTTAGTATTATTTTTCATGTTTAGGGATTCAAATCTAATATTACAAATAATTTAGTGTAGTGTACCTAGTCATTCTAAAAGTGATAAAAGAAGTGTATATTCTATAAAAGTGGTAAAAGAAGTMTATATTTCACCTTTTCAAATTATATTTCACAATTATATTCCATATTGAACACATCTTCGTTAAGTATATTATGCATAATAATTGTGAAAAGGGTTTGCAGCTTCTTGATATATAACACACAATCTTAAAAGCTTTATCAGTCTTTTATATTAAAAACTTTAAAACCATATGAATAGGTACGAAAATTACATTGGATATGGAGACATGTATGTATTATTGATGAGTCCAAAAAGTTGAATTACCAAATAAAGGGGGTTCTAACCTCAAAAGAGATCAGCGACCTGAATTGGATATTGAATATGTCACAGCGACCTGAGAAGCCCTCTTCGAATCTCCTGGCGACCTCGCTGTTCCTGCAAAACAACGTCTCGAACGGGTAGGAGTCCCACCCCCCAACCCGTTAAGACTCTCCGATGCTTAAGTCAATAWTAACTCATGAAAATAATGAGAGGTATGCACCTCCTTTTATACATACAAGAGAAGTCCTTCCCCAGCAAGAGTTACCTTCTCCTACCACAATTCCATAAATACCACAACTGTCTTATAATTAGGATTCCTCCGATATAGTAAATTCCCATAAACAATATACTTCTCAATAAAGTACCAAAATAAGCCGGAGCTTACGGCCCACCAGGCCCATAACAATCCACGTACATCAAACCCACAAACAGGCTCAAGTACTCAGCCCAAATTACAAGAGATCYCGACCCTATATGAAYAYTKATCCCCATACTACAGGTCGCTACTCTTCACAAACAGCTCGCTAATACCAAAACAGCTCGCTCATCTTCTAGGAGGAACACCCTCTCCCATAAATGAGGTCGCTTACCACAAATAACCTCATAAATCAAATAATATTACGTATGGACATTTTGGTCCGCATCAGCTAGTCCCCCATGTTCTAGCTGATTGAGGCACGAAATCAGGTAGGACATGTACAAAAAGAATTACAAGAGCACAACCACTTCAAAAACAATAAGTAAATCATCATTTTACCTTACCAAACCACACATCAAAATCACACAGCTCAACAAAACGAGTTATAACACTCATCTTTCCACAGTAAATTATAGAATGTACATGCAACCTGCAAAAGTACAGCTTCACTGAGCTCACTTATTTTTTTTTTAAAATAGCACGATCACCTTGCGAGAGACAACCTACAAGTCCCCAGACCAAGTTCACAACTATATGACGATCTGAAAACACAACTTTTATCCACCGACTTAAAATCACATTCGAACTCAATAATTTCAAAAATATAATCATAAACATATAAAACACACAACACGCACAAATCYCCTCACCACTCTACATCAATCATCCAACCTGATATACCAAGCTATACATCAATCATCCCATAAGAATTTACCACATAAAATCGCGACCTCAAAAAGATCAGCTCGTTGAGCTCGTTCATTACCCAAGAACATATTCCTGCGAGTCCCCAAGTCGAGTCCCCATACCCATACCTGACGACCTAAAACCATACAGCCTCCCCTCAACAGCCTGAAGTTATAACCAAGCACAATAACACAAGAAAATACAATTGTATGCTTATGAAAATTCAGAACACCATAAGTCACTTACTTGACCTAAAACAGGTCGATCAAAAATTCATTTCACTCCACAAACCATTACTTAAACATCGCCTTATAACAATAATCATTTCATTAGATCGCCAAGACCCCACATCATAGCCCATAATAGCCCATCAAGGCCCAAGACTGCATTAACCATAAAGGCACAGAAACCCATAAAGCCATAAATCATAAAGATATCATCGACCTAAATAGGTCGGCCTGTAAACCGTTGCACCCACAAATCATCATTAATCTACTAAAAGCATCAGCCCATTCCATATAAACCATCACCAACCTAACAAAAGTGTTAGCCCATAACACACTCATAAAATATATGCCGAATCAAGCAAAAACCACATCAAATCACACATGARCCAGAAAAACCATTCAGTTCCCCAAGTTAATGCAACCAAGTATTTCACACATGTTAAATTAAATGCCAAATAAACAAAACAAACCAAATCAATCGAGTAAACCATATTAACCAAATAAACTCGAATCAACAAAATAAACTCGCAAACCCATATTAGCCAAATAAACCTGACTCGTTGTGTTTTTGTGTTAAGAGAGTTTGGTATTTTTTAAAAGAAGTTTGGCGGGTTATATTGATGATTTATGGTTAAGTGGTTATGATGTTTTACTTACGATTTGGGATGAGTATGTATGATTTACATATCTTTTTCAGGCTGTTGTATTGTGGTGTGGATGGTGGTTTCTGTGCGAGCTAATACGTTTTATATGCGAGCTGAATTTAGCTCTATTGGATTGTGTATAAGTCATGGTTTGACTATTCTTTCAAATCTCATGGTCTTATGAGGCTATGAAGTATGAGTGTGATTGATTACGAATTCGTGCGACCTATGTGA
>BMAC01000953.1:33369-54463 GCA_014905375.1 Phtheirospermum japonicum
TACGAATTCGTGCGACCTATGTGCGAGTCAGGTTTATTTGGCTAATATGGGTTAGCGAGTTTATTTTGTTGATTCGAGTTTATTTGGTTAATATGGTTTACTTGATTGATTTGGTTTGGTTTTGTTATTTGGCATTTAATTTAACATGTGTGAAATACTTGGTTGCATTAACTTGGGGAACTGAATGGTTTTTCTGGGTCATGTGTGATTTGATGTGGTTTTTGCTTGATTCGGCATATATTTTATGAGTGTGTTATGGGCTAACACTTTTGTTAGGTTGGTGATGGTTTATATGGAATGGGCTGATGCTTTTAGTAGATTAATGATGATTTGTGGGTGCAACGGTTTACTGGCCGACCTATTTTAGGTCGATGATATCTTTATGATTTATGGCTTTATGGGTTTCTGTGCCTTTATGGTTAATGCAGTCTTGGGGCCTATTATGGACTATAGATGTGGGGTCTTGGCGAGCTAATGAAATGATTATTGTTATAAGGCGATGTTTAAGTAATGGTTTTGTGGAGTGAAATGAATTTTTGATCGACCTATTTTAGGTCGAGTAAGTGACTTATGGTGTTCTGAATTTTCATAAGCATACAATTGTATTTTCTTGTGTTATTGTGCTTGGTTATAACTTCAGGCTGCGGAGGGAAGGCTGTATGGTTTTAGGTCGTCAGGTATGGGTCTGGGGACTCGACTTGGGGACTCGCAGGAATATGTTCTTGGGTAATGAACGAGCTCAACGAGCTGATCTTTTTGAGGTCGCGATTTTATGTGGTAAATTCTTATGGGATGATTGATGTATAGCTTGGTATATCAGGTTGGATGATTGATGTAGAGTGGTGAGGTGATTTGTGCGTGTTGTGTGTTTTATATGTTTATGATTACATATTTGAAATTATTGAGTTCGAATGTGATTTTAAGTCGGTGGAACTTTAAATATTTATTTATATTCTCACGCGATGTATATTGATTCTTGCCGATTTCTCTCTTAGTCGGACACTACTTATTTGGTGTGTATAATTAATTGTGGAGTCTAATTCTTTCTTCTACCCAACACATAAATTTAACCAAACCCTTCTAACAATCGCGTTTTCATATATATGTTCAAACCATTAATAAAATTATAACCTCTTCCAAGTTAAAATTCGAGTGCCTTAAAAATCTTAAAACACCTTTTCTACTTAAATTAACAACAAAAAATTYGATCAAAATAAGCTAAAGCTACAAAACGGAGCTGGAAGACGGCATTGTGTAAAGTAACAGATAAACTACAAAATAGACACCGTAAAAAAATTTAAAACATAATAATATCCCTCATATTTGCCCCTACTTAAAAATAAAAAATAAAAATTTGAAAATATGAAACATTAAAGCAAGAACCAGGTCGCATCAGATTTAGTTAACCTCCTCCATCTTGCTGATCATCTTCTTCCGACGCAAATATTACGATTTTTCATTCACCTTTATGATTTAAAGAGATATATCTCAAACACTACAAAAAAATTCGAGAATACCGACGACCATTTTGTCGGTAACAGCGTTACCGGTGGAAATGGTCCGTCGGTGAAATTCTCGTCTGTAAAAAATTATCAACGGATATTTTTTTTTCCGTTGGTAAAATACTGACGAACACCCGTCGGTATTATCGACGGATCTTAATAAATTTTAAAATAATTAAAAAAGAATATCAACGAACTTTTTTCCGTCAGTAATTAATTAAAAAAAATTATGCTTGTCCTGCCCCCTCAATTCTATGCATCTCCTTGAAGTGACAGAAAGCTTGTTTCTCATTTTTGCATAGAATTACCTAGACAAGGCCTTGGTGAAAATGTCAGCCCTTTGATCTATATCCGGGACATGTCTAACTGATATTATTTTGTTCATAACCTTCTCTCTAATGAAATGCAAATCCAACTCCAGATGTTTTGTTCTTGAATGGTGAACAGGATTTGAGGCAAGGGCAATTGCACCTTGATTATCTACCCAAATTGTGCTTGGCTTAATTAGATGTACTCTCAGCTCCTTGAAGAGAGAATGCAGCCACAATACTTCACAATTGGTTAGAGCCAAACTTCTGTACTCAGCATCAGTGCTAGATCTTGACACGGTTGGTTGTTTTTTTGATCTCCAAGAAATGAGGTTGTCTCCTATGAACACACAGAGCCCAAAGGTTGACCTTCTATCATCCACATCAGAAGCCCAATCAACATCTTAGAAGGCTGTGATTCTGAAGCTGTTGCAAGGGATTAATTTTAGAGAAAAATCCCTTTTACCTCCTGAACTATGGTCATTTTGACACTTTGCCTCCTAAACTTTTTTTTCGTGCAAATTAACTCCTAAACTGTACAAATTTTACACTTAACCTCCTGAACTCCCGTTTTTGGTGGAAATTCTAGCCGGACCTCACTCGTGTGACATGCACGTTAATATATAAAGGGTAAAATTTACTTTCCATCTCCTCCTCATGACTCCCACTCAAAATAATGGCACATGAGCACTACGTAGGTTCCAAATCCTATGTGTTTACATATATTAATGTGGACATTATCTTAACAGGTCACACGAGTGCTCACATGCCATTGTTTTGAGCAGGAGTCATAAGTAAGAGATGGAAAGTCGATTTTGCCCCTTATATGTAAGCGTGCATGTCACACGAGTGAGATCCGACCAAAAGTTCCACCAAGAATGGGAGTTCAGGAGGTTAAGTGCAAAATTCGTACAGTTTAGGAGGTAATTTGCACCAAAAAAAAGTTTAGGAGGCAAAGTGTCAAAATGGTCATAGTTCAGGAGGTAAAAAATATTTATCTCTTAATTTTAGTCCAAAATCCATGGTGCCTGCAATATACCTTAAGATTCTCTTTACAGCTTTCCAGTGCAAGTCAAGAGGTGACTGCATAAATTGGCTTACTTTGTTCACAGCATAGCAGATGTCAGGTCTGATCATGGTGAGGTATTGGAGAGCTCCAATTATTCTCCTATACTGAGTAACATTTTGAATGGGCTGACCACAATGCTTAGATAGGTGTGGATGAGAGACCATGGGAGTGGAAAGACCTTTTGCCCCCTTCATCCCAGCCCTATTTAGAATGTCAGCAGCATATTGTCTTTGATTGAGGAACAAACCATTTGATGTTTGAGAAACCTGAATGCCATGGAAAAAATTGAGGGTGCCAAGATCCTTGATTAAGAAATGAGACTAGAGTTGTGAGACAAGATGATCAATAGCTAGGCTGTGACTCTGTGTGATGATAATATCATCAACATAAGCCATGACCAATAAGCAAGAGGCATTGGAATGTTTGATATATAAGGAGGTATCATCTTGAGGCACGTGGAACCCTAACTGAAGAAGAACACCACCAAACTTGCTAGACCAAGCCCTAGATGCTTTTTTGAGGCCATACAATGATTTGTGCAGCTTACAGACCAAAGGTGGGTTGGAAATTTGCTCAAAACCAACTGGTTATTCTATATAGAGTTAAGTATCAATGTCTCCATTAAGGAAAGCATTATCAACATCAATATGTCTAAAACTCCATCCAAAAGTAAAGGCAAGAGAGAAGATGACTCTGATTGTTCCAGGCTTGATCGCTGAGCTAAAAGTCTCTGTATAGTCCCATCCTGAATCTTGATTGTAGCCCTTGGCAACAAGTCCGGCCTTGTGCCTAATGACAGCACCACTAGAGTTCCTTTTGAGCTTATACACCCATTTGCAACCTATTATTGTCCTTTAGGGGGAACAGGAACCAAGCTCCAAGTCTTGTTCTTAAGTAAGGCTTGATACTCATCCTGCATAGCCTTCTTCCAAACTGGGATAGCCAATGCCTCAACAGCTGAGTGGGGTTCTTGAACATCAAAATATGTGGCCAGGAAAACTTTTGGTTTATGAATCCCAGCCTTTGATCTTGTAATCATTTTCTCTCTTAATCGGACACAATTTATTTGGTGAGTATAATTAATTGCGGAATCTAGTTTTTTCTTCTACCCAACACATATATTTAACCAAACCTTTCTAACAATCATGTTTTCATATATATATGTTCAAATCATTAATAAAATTATAATCTCTTCCAAGTTAAAATTCGAGTGCCTGAAAAATCTTAAAACACCTTTTCTACTTAAATTAACAACAAAAAATTAGATCAAAATAAGCTAAAGTTACAAAACGGAGTTGGAATACTACACTGTGCAAAAATAACAGATACCACAAATTGAAAACTACAAAATAGACACCGTAAAAAAAATTGAACTAGCTTCTTTATTGTACATTAGAAATTAACCATAAGGTGCTCCAAGACTTAAAATAACACTTTTACATAATAATATCCCTCATATTTAACCCTGCTTAAAAATAACAAAAATAAAAATATGAAACATTAAAGCAAGAACCAGGTTGCATTGGATTTAGTTAACCTCCTCCATCTTGCTGCCCTCAGCATTAGGATCATCTTCCTCCAATGCAAATATTACAATTTCTCATTCACCTTTATGGTTTAAAGAGATATATCTCAAACGCTACAAAAAAAATTCGAAAATACTGACGGCCATTTACATCGTTAAGCCATCGGTAACAGCGTTACCGATGAAAATGATTCGTCGGTGAAACCCTCGTTAGTAAAAAATTACCAACGGATATTATTTTCCCAGCGGTATTACCGACGGACCTTAATAAATTAAAAAATTATAAAAAAAACGAAGACGAATTTTTTTTCATCGGTAATTAATTTTATTTAAAAAATAAAAATAAAAATTACCGACGGATTTTAGTCCATTGGTAAATTAAATTTAAAAAAATAATTGTATGGGGTGTGTCAGCCCACCCCCAAGCCCAAGCTCTCCACCAAGCCCAACACCCATTTATCACAAATAAATCCTCTCATATGTCGTTGGGATTAGAACATGCGACCTCTCACGCTTCAAGTCTACCCATGACCAGTTGACTAACTCAATTTATTTTAAGTATTTGACATTGTAATATATATACATACTTATGTTATATATATAATAAATAATATAATTATAATATGTCCACATATATAATATATTTATATATAAATAAATATTATATATAAATATATTATATAATTTACATATAATTATAATATATATAATATAGTATATAGTTAATATATAAATATACTTATATATAATATTATATTATATATATGTGTGTGTGTGTTAAATGTATTATATTGTTTATTATAATTATAAATATTATACATTATATATATATGTGTATATATAATAATAATTAATATTTAATAATAAATAGATTACTAAATAATAATATATATTAATAAAAATATATATAAAAAAATTAATAATATATATATTAATAAAAATAATAAATAAAATAAATACAAATTTAAAAACTAATTTACCAATGGAGTAAACTCCGTCAGTAATTAAAAAATAAATAAAAGTGGAGTTACCGACGAAAATGTTCGTCGATAATAAAAAAAATTAAAAAAAACTATAAAAAATAATTAAATTAAATAAATATTAAAAAATAAATTTACCGACGACCATTTCCGTCGGTAAATAAAAAAAATAAAAAATTACACTCTACCGACGGGCTACGTCCGTCAGCGCGCCATCGGTAATTTTGGTCGTCGGGAATGCCAAATTTTTACCGATTTATATTGCCCGTCGGTAAATTCCGTCGGCGTTTTCGTGTTCTTTTGTAGTGTATTACATAATTCTATATTTTACTATTTAAAGTAAAATTCATTAATAATTTTTAGTTACATACATAGAAAAACTCAAAAGATATTACATTCTCAACTCGTTTCCCAATACCACGGTCTAATCAATATTAATTAATTATTATATAATCTTTAGTTTTATGTTTACATTGAATTTGTAAATAATAATTAGTTACAAGCTTAAAATATGGCAAATAACTCACATTTTATTGTATAGAATATTTTGAATTCTAAAAATAAAATAGGTTTAACTTTTATTATAAATAAACTTGTAAATTATTTTCATAATTAAGTTATTTTTTTATCAACACTATCTTATATATATATATATATATATATAATATATATATATATATATATATATATATATATATTCTTTTCAATAAGATAACTATATATATATATATATATATATATATAATATATATATATATATATTCTTTTCAATAAGATAACTAGTTCAAAATTTTACTCTGATTATACATGATTTATTTATATTTTTATGTTAGCAGAATAAAAGAGAATTATTCAATTAGATAAAATATAATAAAACAAAAAAATTAAATTAGGTAAAATATAATAAAAATATTAAATTTGACAAAATATAATTATAATAATAATAATATTATTATTATTAAATTAGTTATGTATTAGGTTCAGATTAAGGTCGGCAATCATGCTCCAACCCAACTTGGCCTGAGCCCATTTGGGGCGCCCTGCCCAGTAACCTGGGGCGAGACGGGTCCGGGTACCATTTTTGCTTCGTGGTTACTTGATTCGACACGACCGCCAATTTTTTTTATTTTAAGTATATTTTATATATGTTTTAAATATTTATTTCATATGATTATTTTTTTGATTTAGTATTATTAAAATAATTTCAAACTTAATAAAAATATAAGTTATTATAACGTGGCGACCCGACCCGTGAAGTGGACGGCGGGATCAAGTCCTCTAGTACCCAACCTAACCGGTCCATTGCTAATCACCTGTTCGGATAATAAATAAGTAACAGAAATATTATAATTTTTTATTTATCAGGATTTTGTATTTTTTATATAGATTATATCAAATATAATAAATAATAATTTATTGTGATAAATATACAATATCTTATAATAGAAGTTATTTAGCCGAACATATATCCAAAAGTATTACATTAGCCATTTAATAGTGGCCCAACCACACGCACTCTTATTGTATCTTTACATATATAAAGAGGTTTGCATTTTTAAATATATTTATCAAATTTTCTCACTCATTTCACTTGCTATTAATTTTTTATGTAATTTCGTTTTTTGATTATGATTTTTATAAGTTTAAAAATACTAAAGTAATAAACAAAATAAAATCTCGAGTAATAATAAGCTTTTAAAGAAATTCAGATTAATAAAATAAAATAATGAGCTTTTAAAGAAAATATTATAAAATAAATGTAAGATTTATAAATAAATTTTAATAATTCTGAAATTTTTAAAATAAAAAATCAAGGAAAAGCTATAATATTATGAAAATCTAAAAAMAAATAATACAAAAACTAAAACTAAAAACATAAGTATAAAATAAATCTTTAGAAATTATGAAATGATTGTAAGAACATATAAAATACCTYACGTAATCATAAGATTTTTAAAATTATCAAAATATAAAATAAGATATTTATAAAATAACTTTAAGGTCTATAAATTAAGTTTAATAATTTTGAAAGTTCCAAAYTAAAAATAAAATAAAATAAATATTATAATAAATTTAATGATATATATTACAAAAATATAAAATAAATATTAAGAAAATATGAAGTTTTAATATTTAAGTTTGAAGAAAAATATTTACCTCTCATACCAGTGTTTATTTTATATTTACAATTATTTATTGTTTTCTTAGTTTTTTGTTTTTATTTTTTTATAATATTTTTATTTTTCATCTTTTTAACTTTTTGAATCAAAAAATATTTTAATTATAAGTTTTTACATTTTTATGTGATTTAATAAAATTTTCTATATTATGTTATAATAATTATGTTTATTTTTATGTTGCTTGGTCATTCAATATTGTAAATAATTATTTAGGTTTTTTTAATTATTATTCACTAATTTTATAATGATTTTAGGATTTATTTTATATAATTTATATATTTTTTGATTTTCTAATTTTCAGACTTCTTAAATAAGTATTTTTAATTATTTTATTATATTTTGTCCTCCAAAAGAACAAAAGCCGGATAGTTGTCATAAAACCACTAAAACTTTAAATTTATAATGTGAGAACAATTATTTTTACCCTAACTATTTACACAAAACTTAGTTTTTATTTATTTTTGTTAGAAAATAAATTTTATATTTGGCTTTAATATGCATTTTATTTTTTTATGGCTTCAACCTTTTTTTGGTTCACGTTCATCAAAATTAATAAAAATATCTCATTTTGTGAAATTAATAGAGTTATGGGATTAACATTTCCAAGTGTTTGTATATATTCACTCCAAAAGAAATCGTCTTCTGTTTACTGACGGGTGCTACCCGTCAGTATTTGCTAACGGGCTTACTGACCGGTATAACTCGTCAGCTAGGTTGCACCGACACGGGAAATGGACACGGACATGACACGCGAATACTCTTATGACACGTAAATTATAATGTAAAACATGACACGACACGAGGGACACGACGCGGCAAAATGTCATATTTTGAATTGTTCGTGCATCATAGCCCGCCAGGATAGCCCCTGGGCACCAGCCCAGCCCGCCTCGTCGGTCCGACCCACAACCCTCCACCTAACCCAACCCACATCAATTTAAATCTCACACATGGTATGGGGTAGAATTCGAACCCGCGACCTCTTGTAAATAGAGAAACGGTATTTACCGTCTTTCCAAAATAATTATATGTGAGGGTTTATATATATTTATAAATATCTCTCATATATATTAATGTAAAATCATATTTCCCACGCTTTGTTTAGCTTTGGACAAAATTTTGGTATTTTTTCTAATTTAATATTTTTCTTTTATTATATATTAAGCAATTCAATATTTTCTTTATCATCTTTGGTCTAATTCAATATGTTACTTTTATTCTACTAATATAAAAATAAGTCATATTTAATTTGAAAAAATTTATATAAGTTGAATTAATTTTTATATATAATAAAAGTTAAATTAATTTTTATTTATAATAAAAGTTGAAATAATTTTATTTTTAGAATTTTAAATATTCTATTTAAGAAGTATGCAAGTTATATAAAATTATTACAAAAAGGAAATAAATACAAAAAATATAAACTTAAATTTGGATATCTAATTCTTAATATAATGCATTGAGTATAACGTTAAAATTTTGTATGAAAAACTATTGGTACACCAAAATTAAAAAAAATAAAAATAAAAAAAAGAGAGAGAAACGACAGAATAAAAAAATAATAATAATAAATTATTACACCTAAAAAAATAAATATTAAATATATCCCAAATCTTCTTATCTAATTCCAATATAGTTGATGGGGCAATAGATCGGTCAGACCTGATTTGGGGTAGATCTGATCTGAAGATCTAGAGTAACGGGAATAAAAAGAACACAACAAGACCAGCTTGGCCTGAGTGAAGGTCTGGCTAGGCCTCTTGGGAAAACAGGACATCGGGAAAAGATGGATACAACTCTTGATCTCTCCTGAATTGATAAAAGTGCTCTACCAGAAAAGACCTGATGATAGGGTAATATATATATACGCCAGACCTGGTTTGGGGTAGCTCTGATTCAGAATAGTTAGATAAGTTGAGGGATGGCTAGAACAGCTCTGTCTCAGAAGAAGATCTAATTAACCCTCCTGAGAAAATAAGAATATCAAGAAAGAGGTGGTTATCGCTCGGGATTCTTCCTGACTTAGCCATCTTTAAAAGATTACTAACAACCTGGAGATTATGCTGGGCCGAGGAAAATGCTCTGCTAGGAAAGTTACGGGGCTGAAGTGATACAGAATAAGGAAGACCTGAAATAAAGAAGACCTGATTAGAGTCAGGTCTAATACTGAGGTGGTGTGGAGGAAAGAAATAAGGAAGATCTAGAATGGGGAAGACCTGTTTTCTAGACTCCTAGTAAAGAGACAAGTGGGACCACTTGTCAGAATTTGTTACGTAACGACCCAAGATTCGCGGCATGTGCTCCTGAGATCCCGGCTGGGGTCCCCATCAGGAGAAACTATAAATATCTCAACCCCAAGGCTGAGAGAGGTATGTCATTCTTTGAGCATTCCTTCTTATTTTTCTGGAAAACATCTCAAACGCTTACTGACTTAAGCATCGGAGAGGTTTCCACCGGAAAATCACTGGTGGTCCTTTTTAACTTGTGTTTGTGGTGCAGATCAGGAAGGTATTTGAGGTTTCAGGCATATCCTAGGTCCTATTTTTTGGGTTGAAACAATTGGCGCCGTCGTTGGTAAAATCAAAGCTAAGACGTGAGCATGGATTCGGATGGTTTAAGGCGAAACTTGGTGGGGGAGCTCGGCGGAACTCCCAGCTCCGCTGCGCCGTGGGGTATTCCACGGTCGGCTGAACCGTCGACGGCAAGTCCAGGGGAGGCAGAGACGTCAGCCACAGCCAGGACAGGTGCCACGCCGCCCTCCTCAGGCGGACCACCGCCTGTCACGGAGGGGCTGTTAAATGATGCCTTGCTCAGGCAACTATCTGAGTTAATAGTCAAGGCTGTGGAAGCAGCCGTGGAGAAAAATTTTGCTGCGATGTCAACTCCACCTTCAGGAGTGCGGCCGGATCAGACGGTCCCACCGACGGAAACCGACCCGTTGCGCAATCAGACGGCAGGGCGAACTCCGCTTCAGGACAGGGACGAGCACCTCTCCACCTCCGATAGAAAAACATCTAGCCAGACTAATACAGGCTTGATGGAACAGATGCAAAGTTTGCAGAAAGAGATGAGAGAATTTAGGAAGAAGATGACGAGCGATGGTGTGGTTCCGGCGAGAAGGGGCACCCCGTTTACTAAAGAAGTCATGCGCGATGACGTTCCGGCCTCTTACAGGTCGTTAGGTTTCGAATACAATGGGACCACTGATCCCTGGGATCATCTGAGTTGATTCGAGATCGCGGCGGCTGTGCATAAATTCTCAGACGCATTCATGTGCCGGGTTTTCCCGATGACTTTCACTAAATCAGCTCAGCTCTGGTTCAGCACAGCTGCCGCCGAGATCTATCAGTAATTTTGAGGAGTTCAGTTCAGCTTTCCTACACCAGTTTACGAGCTGCCGTAAATACCAAAAAATGCCGCTTGAGCTTTTCAGCTTAAAGCAGAAAGAGAATGAGAGCTTACGCGCCTACATCAACAGGTTTACAACGGCCAAGTTGGAAGTGCCCTCCACGTCTGAAGAGTTGTTGGTGAGTGCTCTGGCGCAAGGTTTGAGGAGAGGGGAATTTTTCCAGTCGCTGGTGGTGAAACAAGCTCTGAAATTTGGAGAGCTCTTGGAGAGGGCTGAAAATACATACATCTGGAGGAAGCATTGAAAATCAAGGAGGAAGGATAAAAGAGGCGGGAAAGGTATGACAAGGAAGACAGGGTAGCAATAAAGAAGCCCGGGCCAGAGCCGCCCGTGAGTAGACCTCGTTTTGACAGGTATACCCCTCTAGCAACCCCTCAGGGAGAGATACTGCAAGCAATAGAACGACATCCAGAGCTGAAATGGCCCAAGACCTATTCACAAAAACCGAGGAAAGAAAGATCAAACCGCTTCTGCCGTTTCCATAATGAATACGGACACAGTACTGATGAATGTACACATTTGAAAGATGATTTGGAGAGAATGGTACAGGCAGGGCATTTGAAAGAATATGTCCTCATGAGGAAAGAAGAGGCCAGATCTGGTCGTAGCAGCTACAATCATGCTCCTCAGAACAAGAGAGATCAGGATAGGGGGCGAGCTGAAGGAAGAATATCTGACCAAGCCCAGGTCATTCATGGAGAAATTCAGATGATCACTGGGGGAGAGCTGGAAGAGCATTCTAAGAGGACGCAACATAGTTATGTTCGAGCTGCTAAAGACTTGATTAGAAAGTCGCGAGAGGTAGGTCAGATGGCGTCTGCGCCAAATATCTGTTTTGGGTCAGAGGATGGTGATGGTATTTTAGCCCCCCACATAGATGCCCTGGTGATAACGGCAACCATCTCTAATTATAACGTACGAAGAATTTTTGTGGATACGGGAAGCTCTGCCGACGTATTGTTCTTTGATTGCTTTAAACAACTAAAGTTGGACGTCGAGCTGGAGGAGGTGACCACCTCCTTGGTAGGGTTTGCAGGGGGAGCCCTGAAACCACGAGGAGCAGTCAGGCTCCTAGTTACTTAGGAGAAGAGCCGTATCATGTGACCAGGACGGTACGTTTCTTAGTGGTAGATGCGCCATCCTCTTACAACGTTATGCTTGGCAGACCTTCCCTAAGTCAGTTCCAGGCTGTAATATCAGTTTTTCACATGAAGATGAAATTCCCCACTGAGGATGGAACTGGCGAGGTGAGAGGTGATCAATACGCGTCGCGCGCGACAGACGTACGTTGAGTGCATTAGACGGAATAGCGAGGAGAGGTTGAGTAAGAAAGCCCGGACAGAACAGCCGCGGTAAGGTTTGGGGAGAAGAGAGGAAGGGTTGATGTTGGTGGAGATTGTTCTGGGTGATGAAAGTCGAATCCTACGTGTGGGAACAACGCTTAGCCCGGAGGTCTTAACAGACCTGGTGACCTTGTTGAGAGAGAGCGCGGACGTGTTCGCTTGGTCTCCCTAGGACTTGGTGGGTATTGACCCGGAGGTGATGGAGCATTGCCTTAATATCAGCCCAGATGTGAAGCCGGTGAAACAGAAGAAACGGAACTTTAGACCTGAGAAGGAGGCCATAATTGAGGCCGAGGTAGAAAAGTTAATAAAGGCTAAGCACGTCCAAGAGATACAATTCCCGGAATGGCTCTCTAATGCCGTGCTGGTCCCCAAAACTCAGGAAGACTGGCGGATGTGCATCGATTTTCGAGACCTTAACCGGGCCTGTCCAAAGGACCATTATCCCTTGCCAAGGATAGACCAGCTGGTCGATTCCACCTCTGGGTGTGAACTCTTGAGCATGATGGATGCTTCACAAGGCTATCACCAGATCAGGTTGGCAGAAAAAGATTGGAAGCGAGTCGGTTTCATAACTCCCAAAGGAACATACCGCTATGTGGTTATGCCCTTTGGCCTCAAGAATGCAGGCGCCACATATCAGCGGTTAGTAGACAAGATGTTTAAAGGTCAGCTTGGGCGAAACATGGAGGTTTAAGTGGATGATATGCTCGTCAAAAGTGTGAAGGCAACCTAGCATGTGGACGATTTGAGAGAGACCTTTAATACCCTGCGGGAATACAAGATGAAGCTCAATCCTAAAAAATGCACATTTGGGGTCAGAGCTGGTAAATTCTTGGGGTATATGGTTACGGAAAAGGGGATCGAGGCCAACCCAGAGAAAGTACGAGCAATCATGGAGATGCAGGCACCCAGGAATGTCAAGGAAATGCAATTTTTAGCGGGTCGCATCAATGCCTTGAGCCGATTTGTCTCGCGCTCAGCAGAGAAAAGCCTTCCTTTCTTCCGAGCTCTGCGCAAGAAAGCTCGTTTTGACTGGAGCGAAGAATGTGACGATGCCTTTAGAATGTTGAAGGAACACTTGTCCAACATGACCTTGCTCACAAAGCCTGTCCAGGGAGAGCCCCTCATCTTGTACCTGTCGGTTGGACAACAGGCAATCAGCTCTGTCTTGCTCCGAGAGGAGGGAAAGATACAGAAGCCAGTATACTACTGGAGCAAGGTCTTGCATGACGCTGAAATAAGGTATGTCGAAATAGAGCGAGCAATGCTGGCTCTAGTGGGCACAGCTCGGAAATTATGCCCGTATTTCCTCTCGCATAGTATAATCGTGCGGACAAACTTGTCATTGAAAGCCGTCATGGACAAGCCAGAGGCGTCGGGCAGACTGGTCAGGTGGATAATTGAGCTTAGCGAATTTGATGTCGTGTTCGATGCTAGGACAGCAATAAAAGCTCAGGCGCTAGCTGATTTTATGCAAGAGATGACCAGCCCTTCTAATGAAGAGCATGAATGGACGGTCTTCACAGATGGTTCTGTCAGTAACCAAGGTTGTGGAGCAGGAATTGTTTTAATAGATCCGACAGTGGTGTCAACGGAATACGCGATACGTTTAAATCAATCTCTATCCAATAACGCGGCAGAATATGAAGCCCTCCTGCGAGGAGTTCAGATGGCGCTGGACTTAGGAGCGGAGCAGATCTGCGCCAAAGTGGATTCCCAGCTTGTTTGTAAGCAGATAAATGGAGAATTCGAGACTAAGGAAGATAGTATGCAGAGATATTTGGCAAAGTTTAGAGAGCTAGCCAGGCGCGCGAAATCTCTGACAGTTGCATAGATCCCTAGGGAAGAGAATGGAAGAGCCGACTACTTGGTGAAAGTGGCCAGCTCTGCCACAGACTGCAGGGAAAGGGTGATTACGTTACTTAGAGCGGATGCGGAATTCGATGCCAAGAAAATCTTCTCAGTAAATGAAAAAAATGATTGGCGTTCCCCTATCATTGCTTACTTAGAAAAGGGAGAGCTTCCAGAAGAGAAAATAGAAAAGGCAAAGGTAAGACTCAGATCTGCTCGTTTCTATCTGGTCAAGGGAGCTCTGTTTCGGAGGGGGTTTGGAAGACCTTTGTTGCGATGTCTAGGCTCAGAAGAAAGTATCCAGGCCCTTAAAGAAGTCCATGAAAGGTACTGCGGCAATCACATGGGAGCGCGGGCCCTGGCTAGTAAAATACTGAGGGCTGGATATTTTTGGCCATCATTGAGAAAAGAGGTTGAAATTTTCGTAAAAAGGTGTGAGAAGTGTCAAAAGATGTCTCCCTTAACTCACCAACCGGCAGAAGAGCTAATGACAATGAGCTCTCCTTGCCCTTTTGTGAAATGGGGAATCGATCTGGTCGGGCCCTTCCCAATGGCTCCAGCTCAAAAGAGGTTCCTAGTTGATGGGCCTGGAAATATGTCAGACCTGGACCAATAAAGCACGGTTAGACCAGAATGACCTAGTGTTCTGGACAGGTCTTCCTCCTGAAGCGAGACCTGACATCCCCTTCCTAGAAGACCATGTTGGGTGGAATTTCAGGACGTCAGGGAAATGTACTTGGGGGAGACCAGGGCTGTTCAATTGGCCCTCTTGAAAATAATGCGTTTCACCTCACTTGATAGGGTAATGGGTAGGTCAGACCTGTCATAGGGTAGATCTGACCTCAGTGGCTGGACTGGGAAGGATCTCTTCCAACCAAGCTATCTTAAAAGATGGTAGGGATCGGGAAATTATACAGAGCTGGCTAAGGCAATTGTCCAGAAGCAATCTTGAATCCGGCATTGCAATAAAATTAAACGAGAAAGATCTGTTCTTCAGATCCCTAATAATGAGACAAGTGGGACCACTTGTCAGAATTGGTTACATAACAACCCCAAATTCGCGGCATGTGCCCCTAAGATCCTGGCCGGGGTCCCCACCAAGAGAAACTATAAATATCTCAGCTTTGAGCCTGAAGGGAGTTAAGTCATTCTTTGAAGTATTCCTTCTATTTTCTGAAAAAACACCTCAGGCGCTTACTGACTTAAGCATTGGAGAGGTTTCCACCAGAATACCACCGGTGGACCTTTCTAACGGGTGTTTGTGTCGCAGGTCAGGAGATCTTTTGGTTTCCGGGCATTGTTCTCAGTGCTAATCACTTTTTGGGTTGAAACAAATTGGCGCCGTCTGTGGGAAATCGATCGGGCTAAGACGTGAGAACAAGATATGGCTTTCGATGGTTTGAGACGCAATCTGGTGGGAGAACTCAGTGGAACTCCCAAATCCGCCATGCCGTGGGGCATGCCGCCGCCGGCAGAAACATCGGCAACGAGGCTTGAAGAGGTAGAACCACCAACCGCGACTGGGTCAGGCACTATCCCACCTCCCTCGGGTGAGACAACGCCTGCCTCGAGCGAATCGTTCAATGACATTCTTCTCCAACAACTGTCTGCTCTTATTGGAAAGGCGGTGGAGGCGGTTGTGGAAAAGAAACTTGCGGAGAAGTCAACACCACAGTGGGGTGATCGACCTAATCGGACGGTTCCAGTGGCAGAAATTGAGCCACCGTGCAACCAACGCGTGGAAAGGGATCCCCCTCCAGAAAGAGATTAGCACTTTTCCACTTCTGATAGTGAGACCTCAAGTCATGTTAACCCAGGTCTGGCTGAACAGGTGCAAAGCTTACAAAAAGAGGTACGGGAATTCAAGAGGAAAATGGTGAACCGTGGAGCGGTGCCAACTAGGCGAGGCACTCTGTTTACGGAAGAGGTCATGAGGGATGACGTCCCGGCCTTATACCGATCTTTGGGTTTTGAGTACAATGGGACCACGGACCCTTGGGATCACCTGAGAAGATTTGAAATCACAGTGGCGGTGCATAAATTTTCAGACGCGGTCATGTGTCGGGTCTTCCAAATGACCTTCACCAAGTCCGCACAGCTCTGGTTCATCCAGCTGCCACCTCGTTCCATCAGCAACTTTGATGAGTTTAGCTCTGCCTTCTTGCACCAATTCACAAGTTGCAGGAAGTACCAAAAGATGCCTCTAGAGCTATTTAGCCTAAAACAGAAAGAGAATGAGAGTCTGCGCGCTTACATTAACAGATTCACAACTGCAAAACTGGAGGTGCCCTCTGCGTCGGAAGAGCTGTTGGTGAATGCTCTAGCGCAAGGTCTGAGGAGAGGTGAATTTTTTCAGTCGCTGGTTGTTAAACCAGCCCTAAAGTTTGGAGAGCTCTTGGAACGAGCTAAGAACTATATTCACCTTGAGGAGGCTTTGAAAATCAAGGACGATGGGGAAAAGAAGAGGGAGAGATACGATCGTGAGGACAGGACTGCCGCAAAGAAGCCGAGGTCAGATTTGCCTGGAGGGAGACCTCGTTTCGACAGATATACCCCCTTAGAAACTCCACAAGGTGAGATTTTACAGGCCATAGAGAAGCATCCAGGCCTGAAGTGGCCTAAGACCTACTCCCAGAAACCCAGGAAGGAAAGGTCTGATCGCTTCTGCCGCTTCCATAATGAATATGGACATGATACTGATCAGTGTACTCATTTGAAAGATGAGTTGGAAAGATTGGTCCAAGCTGGGCACCTGAAAGAATACGTCCGTATGAGAAGGGAAGAGGCCAGACCTGGCATTAAGAGTTACGACCAGTCTCGCCAGGGCAAAGGAGATCAAGACAGGGTGGGCACTGGATTGAGAAGGCCTGACCAGGCCCAGGTCATCCATGGCGAGATACAAATGATTACAGGTGGAGAGTTGGATGAACACTCCAAAAGAACCCAGCACAATTATGTCCGCGCTGCTAGGGACCTGATCAGGACATCCAAAGAAGTGGGACAATTAGGACCTACAATAGATATTTTCTTTGGTTCCGAGGATTGTGATGGCATCCTAGACCCACACATGGATGCTTTGGTCATTACGGCCACTATCGCTAACTACAATGTGCGGAGAATTTTCGTGGATACGGGGAGTTCTGCGGACATTTTATTTTATGACTGCTTTAGACAATTGAAACTGAATGTGGAATTGGAAGAGGTGGCGACTTCTTTGGTATGGTTTGCAGGGGGAGCCCTGAAACCCTTGGGCGCAGTAAGGCTCCTTGTAACGCTAGGGGAAGAGCCGTACAGTTCCAAGCCGTCATTTGGGTATTTCACATGAAAATGAAGTTTCCGGCGGAAGACGGAACAGGGAAGGTCAGAGGCGACCAGTATGCTGCACGACAAACGTATGTCGAGTGTATCCAGAGGAATGCCGAAGAAGACAGGTAGATCAAGAGGATTAGAATGGAGCTGCCACGAACAGAGCCGACTGGTAGACAGGAAGGCCTGATGATGGTCGAGGTAACCCCAGGGGACGAGAGCCGGGTCCTTCGCGTAGGGACGACCCTCAGTCCAAAAATTTTGACAGACTTGGTAGCTCTGCTGAGAGACAGTTCTGATGTGTTTGCCTGGTCTCTGTAGGACTTGGTGGGGATTGACCCAGTAGTGGCAGAGCATCACCTTAACATTAACACAGGAGCGAAACCGGTTAAACAGAAGAAACGGAACTTTGGACCAGAAAAAGAGGCCATAATAGAGGCGGAGGTAGAAAAACTCTTGAAAGCCGGACATATTAAAGAAATACAATTTCTGGAATGGTTGTCTAACGCGGTTCTGGTCCCGAAAACTGACGACTGGCGAATGTGCATAGATTTCCGCGACCTCAATAAAGCCTGCCCAAAAGATCATTATCCACTGCCAAGAATAGACCAACTGGTTGATTCCACCTCTGGATGTGAGCTCCTGAGTATGATGGACGCCTCGCAAGGCTACCACCAGATCCGTTTGGCTGAAGAAGATCAGAAGAGGGTTAGCTTTATAACCCCAAAGGGTACATACTGCTATGTGGTCATGCCATTCGGGCTCAAAAAAGGCTGGTAGACAGGATGTTTAGAGATTCAGCTGGGCAGGAACATGGAAGTCTATGTGGATGACATGCTGGTAAAAAGTATAAAAGCAAGCTCACATGTGCAAGACCTAAAGGAAACCTTCGACACTTTGAGAAAATACAGAATGAAACTTAACCCTAAAAAGTGTGCATTTGGGGTCAGAGCTGGCAAGTTTCTCGGGTATATGGTCACTGAAAGAGGGGTTGAGGCCAACCCAGAGAAAATTCGGGCAATTATGGAGATGCAGGCGCCTGGAAACGTCAAGGAAATACAATGTTTAGCAGGACGCATCAATACTCTGAGCCGATTTGTCTCGCTCTCGGCAGAGAAGAGCCTCCCTTTCTTCCAAGCTCTGCGTAAAAAAGCCCATTTCGAGTGGACCAAAGAATGCGAAGACGCATTTAAAACGTTAAAYGAGCACTTGGCCAYTATGACCTTGCTAAKAAAGRCTGTCCTAGGAGAACCCCTCATTTTGTACTTATCAGTAGGGCAACAGGCAGTCAGTTCTGTCTTACTTCGAGAAGAYGGGAAGATGCAGAAACCAGTCTATTACTGGAGCAAGGTCTTGCATGATGCCYAAGRAAGYTATGTAGAGGTAGAACGGGCAGTACTGGCCCTCGTAGGAACGGCCCGGAAATTACGTCCGTATTTCCTTTCGCATAGTATAATTGTACGAACGAATTTGCCTTTGAAAGCGGTCATGGATAAGTCAGAGGCGTCGGGAAGACTGGTCAGATGGATAATCGAGCCAAGTGAATTTGATATCAGCTTTGAGGCCAGAACAGCAATTAAAGCTCAGGCCTTGGCTGACTTCATGCAAGAAATGACTGACCTTCCCGAAGAACTAAAGAAATGGACAATCTTCACGGATGGCTCTGTCTATAATCAGGGTTGTGGAGCTGGAATTATTCTGATTGATCCAGAAGGCGTGTCTACTGAATTTGCTATCCGGCTAAATACAACATTCTCTAATAATTATGCTGAGTATGAAGCTCTTCTAAGAGGTATTCAGATGGCGAAAGACCTGGGCACGGATCACGTATGTGCCAAGGTCGATTTCAACTTGTTTGCAAACAAATTAACGGAGAATTCGAGACAAGGGAGGAACATATGCAGAGGTACTTGGCCAAATTCAGAGAGCTGGCCAGAGGAATGAAAGAGTTAACAGTCCTTCAGATTCCTAGAGAGGAAAATGGACGGGCTGACTTCCTGGCAAAGGTGGCCAGCTCGGCTTCAGATTGTCAAGAGAAGGTAATTACCTTGCTACAGGCGGGCGGAGAATTCGGGACAGAGCAGGTAGACTCAGTTATTGAGAGAGATGATTGGCGCTCTCCCATAAAGACATACCTGGAACAGCGAGTCTTGCCAAATGATAAAAAAGAAGCAGCAAAGGTACGAACCAGGTCTGCTAGATTTTGTTTAATTAAAGGAGAGTTATTTAGAAGAGGATTTGGTCAGCCTCTTCTGAGATGTTTAAGCCGAACGGAAGGAGCTCTGGTCCTTAGAGAAATCCATGAGGGATGTTGTGGTAACCACATGGGTGCCAGAGCTCTGTCAAGTAAGATCTTACGAGCAGGGTATTTCTGGCCCCATCTACGAGAAGAGGCGGAAGCTTTCGTGCGCGCATGTGAGAAATGCCAGAAGAATTCAACGCTAATACACAGGCCTGCCGAGGAGCTCATGACGATGAGCTCCCCTTGCCCATTCGCCAAATGGGGAATAGATCTGGTCGGTCCCTTTCCCATGGACCCTGCTCAAAAGAAGTTCTTGATAGTAGCAATCGATTATTTCAGTAAATGGGTAGAAGCGGAGGCCTTGGCCAAAATTATCGAAGACGCAGTTATGAAATTCCTATGGAAAAACGTGGTATATAGGTTTGGCGTCCCCAGAATTCTGGTCTCAGATAATGGAACACAGTTCATGGGCTCTAGAATTAGGGCATGGTGTTTGAAAATGAAAATCGATCAGCACTTCACCTCTGTTTACCATCCCCAAGCTAATGGACAGGTAGAGGTCACCAATCGCATACTGGTCCAGGGGATAAAAACTCGTTTGGAAAGAGCTGGGGGCAAATGGGTGGATGAGCTGAGCACAGTCTTATGGGCCTATAGAACTAACCCTAAGGAGAGCACAGGGGAAACGCCTTTTAGCCTGGTCTATGGTATGAACGTTGTGATACCCGCAGAGATTAGCATGGAGACTCATCGAATTCAGAACTTCGATGAGAAGCAGAATGAGTCTTTGATGCAAGATGCTCTGGATTTAGTCGAAGAAAAAAGGGACAGAGCTGCCACAAGGATGGCCCATATCAAAGGGCAAATAAAGGCCATATATGACAGATCTGTTGTGAAAAGACAGTTTCAGGTTGGAGACCTGATCTTAAGAAGATCTGATTTAGGGAAGTCCAAGGGGAAATTAGATGCCGCCTGGCAGGGACCCTTCCGAATTATCCAGGTCTTATCTGGAGGAGCTTACAAACTGGAAGAGCTGGATGGCAAAGCAGTCCCTCGCGCTTGGAACGTTGTCAATTTACGAAAATTTTACACCTAATTGTAATGCCTTGACTTATGTTTATTAGATTGAATAAATTTGTAGTCCACGACATGAGTAACCAATGACAGATATTCAAAATATCGGCAGATATGCCTATTGATAATTGAAAAAGACACTTACAAAGAAAATGGAAAACACAAGGTGATATCTTTACATTAATGATCAAAACACAAGCACAGAAAAACAACAGAATAAAGTAAAGCCCTAAGATGGAGGTACAGAGGCGAGAAGTTGACGGAGCCGCTGGATCTCTTCTTCATGTTCCTGAAGGCGGATA
>BMAC01000953.1:59461-79263 GCA_014905375.1 Phtheirospermum japonicum
AGAAAGATTTACAACTCTACCCTCACTAATTTGGGGGGAGGAGTTGATGGGCCTGGAAATATGTCAGACCTGGTGAGGGTAGACCTGGACCAATAAAGAGCGGCTAGACCAGAATGACCTAGTGTTCTGGACAGTTTTTCCTCCTGAAGTGAGACCTGACATCCCCTTCCTAGAAGACCATGTTGGGTGGAATTTCGGGACGTCAGGGAAATGTACTCGGGGGAGACCAGGGCTGTTCAATTGGCCCTCTTGAAAACAATGCGTTTCGCCTCACGTGATAGGGTAATGGGTAGGTCAGACCTGTCATAGGGTAGATCTGACCTCAGTGGCTGGACTGGGAAGGATCTCTTCCAACCAAGCTATCTTAAGAGATGGTAGGGATCGGGAAATTATACAGAGCTGGCTAAGGCAATTGGCCAGAAGCAATCCTGAATCCGGCATTGAAATAAAATTAAACGAGAAAGATCTGTTCTTCAGATCCCTAATAATGAGACAAGTGGGACCACTTGTTAGAATTGGTTACATAACAACCCCAATTTCGCGGCATGTGCCCCTAAGATCCTGGCCGGGGTCCCCACCAAGAGAAACTATAAATATCTCAGCTTTGAGTCTGAAGGGAGTTAAGTCATTCTTTGAAGTATTCCTTCTATTTTCTGAAAAACACCTCAGGCGCTTACTGACTTAAGCATTGGAGAGGTTTCTACCGGAATACCACCGGTGGACCTTTCTAACGGGTGTTTGTGTCGAAGGTCAGGAGAGCTTTTGGTTTCCGGGCGTTGTTCTCGGTGCTAATCACTTTTTGGGTTGAAACACTAATTGTAGTCGTGGATTATTTCAGTAAGTGGGTTGAGGCCGAAGCTTTGGCTAAAATAACAGAAGAGGCAGTGATGGGCTTCATATGGAAGAACATTGTGTGTCGTTTTGGGGTGCCAAGGGTGATAGTATCGGACAACGGGACCCAGTTTATGGGAACCAAAATTACGGCCTGGTGCGTTAAAATGAAAATTCAGCAGCACTTCACATCTGTTTACCACCGACAAGAAAATGGCCAAGTTGAGGTAACCAATCAAATCCTGGTCCAAGGGCTCAAATCACGGTTGGAGAAATCTGGGGGTAAAATGGGTAGAAGAGTTGAATGCGACACTTTGGGCATATCACACAAACCCTAAAGAAAACACAGGAGAAACCCCTTTTAGTATGGTCTATGGCATGGACGTCGTTGTTCCTGCGGAGATTAGCCTTGAAACCCATCGGATACAGAGCTATGACGTAAATCAGAACGAAGAGCTGATGCAAGATGCGTTAGATTTGGTTGAGGAAAAAAGAGAGCGGGCGATGATAAAAATGGAGCATGTACGAGGGCGTATCCGAGCAGCTTACAACAAGACGGTTCGTAAGAGATGCTTCCAGGTGGGAGACCTGGTGTTAAGAAGAGCTGACTTAGGAAAAACGAAAGGAAAGCTGGAGGCCGCATGGCAGGGGCCGCTCCGCGTCGTGCAGACCTTACCAGGAGGAGCATACAAATTAGAAGAGTTGGATGGCACCGAAATTCCCCGTGCCTGGAACATAAGCAATTTACGAAAATTTTATGCATAGATTGTATTTCCTTGTTATTTATCTATCCTATTGAATAAAATTGCAAGTTTGGCTGATTTAAACACGTGTGCATAATTAAGCCAGGATTGGCTAAGGACGGATGTCCTCAAATTTTTCTGACCTGATTGTCAGTTTAAGCCAGGATTGGCTAAGGATGGATGTCCTCAAATTTTCCTGACCTGATTGTCAATTTAAGCCAGGATTGGCTAAGGACGGATGTCCTAAAATTTTCCTGACCTGATTGTCAATTTAAGCCAGGATTGGCTAAGGACGGATGTCCTCGATTTCGCCTGACCTGATGGTACGTTTAAGCCGGGATCGGTTAAGGACGGATGTCCTCGATTTTTTCTGACCTGATTGTCAGTTTTAGTCAGGTTTGGCTAAGGACGGACGTCCTCGATTATTACCCAATCTGATTGTCAGATAACGCCAGATTAGGCTAGGGGTGAATACCCTCAGTTTTTTCTTGAAATATTTATTGAAATATTTTAACTTGCCTAAACAGGTTCCCTAGGAAGACATGCATTAGTTCCTGACCTGATTGATAGATTAAGAATTGAGGAAAATAGCTCTTGATGATCAGATCCCGGATCAGATTCAGCTATTTTCATAATTTTAAGAAGATAAAACCAGAAACACAACCGCATGTTGTTTGAGAAAGAGAGATCGTTCACACAGATACAAGTTTTTGACAAAAAAAACAAAAACAAAACAGAGAGTGCATATGCAGAGACAAGAACTCAAGATTAATTTGGTTGAATACATTAATCAAAAATATGCTTCCATTCCATAAAAAACTCGACAAGTACAGGAGAAGATTGCACACATCCTCCAAGGAGGCTGGCAATTTTCATTAAAAAAGAGAGAGAGAGAAAGAAGAAGAAAAATATGCGATTCATCTGGGGGGGACCGCCGATCTGAGGCTAGAGCTCGCGCTCCGTTTTGTGAAGACGGCGGCGGTACTTATCGGACCGCTCAGTGAGAGAGTGTGCTTCACCGGAAGCGATGGTAAGACGGTTCACCGACTCAAGCAAGTCATCCTTCTCTTCCTGCAACTGTCGGTTGACTTGCCGAAGCTCAGCCCATTCTCTCTTGTAGTGGCGCTTCTTTTGCCTTTCTCTGTCAAGAAGGCGATAAAGGTAGCTTACCTTTTCTCCGAGCATGACAAGCTTATCAGACAGTTTGGAGTTTTCGACAACCAGAGAAATGTTTTTTCGCTTGGCGATATCAAGTTCTTGAAGGAGAGGGGAAGAAGCCATTGCAGAAGATTGAAAAGAAAATAATGAATACAGGCACATATTTAAGGGAGTAAAGGCACGTGGAAAAGGAATCGTAAGGGTACTAGGGTTTCCGGAAATTCAGGAAACCCTAGAGAACTCAAAAGTCACAACGAGACAAAATATAAGAAGTTATCATTTATCCAAAAGCAGGCAATACAAATTTCAAGATAAACCAGACCAGCCACACAGGCAACAACATCAGGTCTGTTTCACATACAAAAAAGGCATAGAAAGCTAAGACTCTGCATCCAGCTCTGCGGCTAGCTGTTCCACAGCATCTTCAGCCAGGGCGCCGGGGGACGCTCCTCCCGGCAGCTCACCCAGACCAGCGAAGGTTGGGGATGGAGAAGAGTCAAGGACAGCTAAGGAGAGATCCTGGTCTGGATGAGACACAGCAGGCGGAGGAGAGCGAAAGAGAGAAAGGACGTGCTCGGAAAACTCCGTAGCCTCAGCAAGATGCAAACGGTCTTGATCCTTGGCATAAACAAAAGAGGCAGGCTCAAGAGGATTTTTCAGTGGAAGATCCCGATTAAAGATAGCGTTGGGATCGGCCACATTGGCTGCGCTCCACTTAGCTTGCTCGTCTAGGGCAAAATAATAATAGTTCATGGCCTCGGGGACAAGCAGGGAGTAGAGCTCTTTGGACCCCAAGAAAGCTCTCATGTCCTCCTCTCTAGCCAATTGGATTAACTTGAGGCCCTCTTCGGAGCCTAGAAATCCCATCCTCCACTCCGCTTTGGCTTTGATCAAGGCCTCATCTGCCAGACTGCGAGCCTCAGCCAGGGTTTCATCTCTTGCTTCAGCACGAGCAGTCTCAATCATCTTCAACTGTGCCTTGCTCATCTCTGCAGTTTCGGCCTTTGATTTCTTAAGTTTCTCCCTCAGCTCTTCCCCTTGCCTTTTCAGCTGCACTCCTCTCTCTTTATCAAGAGTCCTTATGCGCTCCATCTTCACAACAAGCTCCTTGTTCTCCTTAACCACATCAAATTGGATCAGCGATCTGGTGATGCGAGAGGCCAGAAGGGCCTTCTTGGAGGAAGCCTAATCAGTAAAAACAAATAGAAGTTAGCACGAGCAAACGATATGCCATGGGTATGAGGCACGAGAAATTTACCCGTGCTTCGTCCTGGCACCAGGACTCCAATAGCTGACGATCTGTCATTTTTTCCGAGTCTGGTTGGTCTGCTGGCAGCATTTGTCGGAGCACGTATTGGACGGCAGTCTCCCCCGAGAAGTTGGCGATTAAATTAATCGGAGGTGGACTGCTGCGAGTAATGGGGGGAGGGGCAACGTGAGCTGAGGAGACGACGAGAGCAAAATTGCTGGAGGCTGTGCGCGGCCTCTTGGAAAGAGGAAGTGCATCTTCCTCCGAGTCGGAAGAAGAGGGTCTGGTAAGAGCAGGTCGAGGAGGCAGTTGGGAAGGATTAGAGCTGACTTCTGGAAGGGAATCTTGAGTGGTTTTAGAAGAAGAGGGTCCCGCTCCATGCTCGACAGTCCTGGGGGTTCCGCTCGCTCCCCTTTTGGCCACCTCAATCATTTCGCGCATCATCTTGACTGAAAGCATAAGAAAAGGGGGTTAAGGGTAAAATAAACAAGCAAAACAAACCCAGAAGGAGAGAAACTATACCGATCTCTTTGGTTAAAGGGGCTGTTTCTGACCAATCGTTAAAAAAATCCAAGATAGAGGGAATGAGAAGGTCAGTACATGGAGAGGATTCTCATTTAAAGACTTGGAAAATTGATAGTCAAGCATAAGAGTAGGGATAAGCCCTGTAAGGACAGGGGGGGATACGAAGGTAATCCTTCAATGGGCTTAGGATTAAAACCCCAGTCCTCGCTACAATAAACGAAGAAGAATTTCTTCCTCCAATACTTGTTGGAGGTAGGAAGTTTAAACAAAAAGTGAACTCCAGGTCGGGCTGTCAGGTAAAAACAACCTGGAAAAGAGCTTTTCACTTGGAAGAGCTGGAAGAAGGTGTGAGCAGAAGGGTCTAGACCAGCATGACGCATAGCTAGACTGTAATAGACCATGATGCGAAAGGAGTTAGGAGTAAATTGAAAAACAGGTATCTGGTATATTTTGGCTATTTCCAACATTAAAGGGTGTACGGGAAGGCGTAGGCCTGCCTGAAACTGGTCTTGGTAAAAAGTTAACCATCCGGTCGGCGATTGACAAGCTAATATACCGACCGGAAGGGAATAGACGTCATAAGGATCGGAGATTTTATGTTTATGATGAATTTCCTCCACCGTCCTTTTACTCAGGATAAAGGTAATCTTAGGGTGGTCGGCGACGGCCGGGGGATATTCCAGGCCGCCGGAGGAAGAGGAGAGGGCAGCCACCGCCGCGGCTGCCGAAGAAGAAAGGGATAAAGAATCGGAGTCCACCGTGGGAGGGCTAGATGGAGAAGGAGAAGAAACTCTCGCCATCACAGGAGGGTCCGATATTGAAGGGGAAGACAGTACCGCCGCCGGTGGAGTAGCGGACGGCGGAGAAGTATTAGTAGGGGGAGCGTTAGAAGACGATGCCATTTTAAGGAAATTAAAAGGAGATCAGGGGCTAAGAGAGGTACCAGGTTTGTAAAAGATTGCCGGAAAAGTCAAATTGAGGAATTTGAATCGGAGAGGATCGCCGGAAATTCCAAAAGAAAGTAAAAGGAGGCTTGAAAGATTTGGAGAAGTGAGAAATGCAAGGTGAGAATTCAGCGGGAATAAAAGGAAACAAGATAAATTCAAAAAGCGGAAATCGATAAAGGCAGAATTTGATGGGATCCTCGCATTTAATGTTGGCAGAGGAACAGTACCCAAGGCGGTGAGCTGGAGCGTCAACCGTCCTAGAGTAAGGCTAATGTGGCAGTACTGGGGAAAGCGTGAAAATATGGTAACTGCTTTGGGAAATAAACCGACACCACTAGCGCTTATAATTAGGCCTGGTTGTGAGGCGGACTTCTTGGGATCCGTGCAAAGTACGAGGAGTAATAAATGTGTGGGGCCTTATTTATGGCGGACACCCCGGGGGAATAACAGCTCTACCCCAATACTTGTAGGGGGGAGGAGTTGATGGGGCAATAGATCGGTCAGACCTGATTTGGGGTAGATCTGATCTGAAGATCTGGAGTAACGGGAATAAAAAGAACACAACAAGACCAACTTGGCCTAAGTGAAGGTTTGGCTAGGCCTCTTGGGAAAACAGGACATCGGGAAAAGATGGATACAACTCTTGATCTCTCCTGAGCTGATAAAAGTGCTCTACCAGAAAAGACCTGATGATAGGGCAATATATATATACGCCAGACCTGGTTTGGGGTAACTCTGATTCAGAATAGTTAGATAAGTTGAGGGATGGCTAGAACAGCTCTGTCTCAGAAGAAGATCTAATTAACCCTCCTGAGAAAATAAGAATATCAGGAAAGAGGTGGTTATCGCTCGGGATTCTTCCTGTCTTAGCCATCTTTAAAAGATTACTAACAACCTGGAGATTATGCTGGGCCGAGGAAAGTGCTCTGCTAAGAAAGTTACGGGGCTGAAGTGATACAGAATAAGGAAGACCTGAAATAAAGAAGACCTGATTAGAGTCAGGTCTAATACTGAGGTGGTGTGGAGGAAAGAAATAAGGAAGATCTAGAATGGGGAAGACCTGTTTTCTAGACTCCTGGTAAAGAGATAAGTGGGGCCACTTGTCAGAATTTGTTACGTAACGACCCAAGATTCGCGGCATGTACTCCTGAGATCCCGGCTGGGGTCCCCATCAGGAGAAACTATAAATATCTCAGCCCCAAGGCTGAGAGAGGTATGTCATTCTTTGAGCATTCCTTCTTATTTTTCTGGAAAACATCTCAAACGCTTACTGACTTAAGCATCGGAGAGGTTTCCACCGGAAAACCACCGGTGGTCCTTTCTAACTTGTGTTTGTGGTGCAGATCAGGAAGGTATTCGAGGTTTCAGGCATATCCTAGGTCCTATTTTTTGGGCTGAAACAATAATGCATTTCTTAACACATTATATATCTACATGAACAAATTAATGTCTTACGCATAAAAAAAACAAATAATAATAATAATATAATATTACATATACTACAAGTTAGATATACGACCTTTTTTTAATAGATATATCGCTGCCTGATTTTAATTTTTTATATCAAATATTCACATGCGACACGCGGGTGTTGTATGTTTTACAGTTTTACAATAAATATAAAAAATAAAACTTAAGTTTGGATATCAAATCCTAATATAATGGATTGAGAATAACATTTAAAATTTATATGAAAAATTATTGTTACACCAAAAAGAAAAGAGAGAGGGGGGGGGGGGGGGGGGGGGAGAAACAACAACAACAACAACAACAACAACAATAATAATAATAATAATAATAATAATAATAATAATAATAATAATAATAATAATAATAATTCTAAATCTCCTTATCTAATTCCAATAAATATTTAGATATATTCTAAATCTCCTTATCTAATTCCAATATAATGAGTTTCTAAACACATTTTATATCTACATAAAAAAATTAATACGAGGTTTTTTTAATAGATATATCACTACTTGATATAAATTTTCTATATCACATATCCACATGCGACACGCGGGTGTGTTTTACAGTTTTAAAAATCCAATTTTCTATGGATTTAATTTCAAGTTTAGGGTATTATTAATATTTCACAAATAGTTTGTGACTCCCCAGTAAAAATACTAAAAATTTATTTATTGTGAAAATCTCAGTTTTATTGTAATTAGAACAAATAATACTCCAATTTGTGAGGAAAAATTATTTATCATGAAGAATAATCTTTGTGTAAATAGATAAACTAATTGTTTTGCCCTGAAATATAAACCACGAACACTTGCTCCTTTCCCTGAGAATATCCCGACCTGTTCCAACAGAAACACTTTAAAAAGGACCACCGGAAGTCTTCCAGTGGAAACCTCTCCGATGCTTAAGTCGGTTAAGCGTTTGAGATCGGAATAAGCAAAATCAGGAGAAAAATGCTTAGAATGTCATGCCTCTCTCGGCCTTGGGGTTGAGATTATTATAGTTTTCTCCAAGTGGGGCCTTTCCGGGATATCGGAAACAGAAACCCGCGAATCTCGGGCCATTACTCAAGACGACCTGACCTAGAAGCTTCATTCGAGAGGACAGATCAGTTTTGTCGCTAAGTTCTTCCAATTCTTGACCTGATCTCTTGAAACCTTATTCAAGGCTTCGAATGAGGTCAGGACAGTCTTTATCAGGTTATAGGCTCGTCTTCTACCTCATTTCTCCTCTTTCTAGGGTCATCAGTTTAGCTCGTCCCAATCAGGTCTGTCCGTGCTATTTAACAACCTATCATCAGATCAGGTCGTACCAATCAGTCCCTCCACCCTGAATGGTTAGGGATGAGCTGGACCACGTTGTATTCTAATCCTGGCGGTTGAGATCCACAACATGTCTCTTCAGATATCCCGCTCTGACATGCATTAATTACACAGATCCCGCAAAATCCTCTTCCAGTATAAGTCACGCCTTTTGGGGAAAGGCTGCGACGCTTCATATTCCACGTCAACAATTATAACCTATAACGTGTCCTTTCGAGTTTCATGCCATGACACGTCTTAAATGCACAAATCCCGCTGAATCTCCTTTTTTCCTAAAAATTCGTTTTAGAGTATATCACTTCCCCCTCTTTACCTTTTATTCAATTTTCTCTCTATACTCGCCTGTTTTCTCCATAACTTCTTGCTCTCTTTTTTTTTCGTCCGATCAAGGCTTTCTTCCCGTAATAACCAGGTACTTTCTCGTTCTCCGGTAAATTTTAATTATGTCTGCTTCTATCTCTTTTTCCCTCTCATCTTCTAGGAATTAGTCTTCTTCCCTCAATTTATCCTTTCCGGCGACGCCACCAGTGGCCACCCAGGCGGGCAACACCAGGTTCTTCCTGGTGATGACTGGGACAACGTAACTTCCATTGTCATCAATCAAACCCTGTGGGAAATACGCTCCAAGTTTCCCATCTCCGAAGATTTTTCTTTTACCAACCAACTTCTGGTGAGAGAGCATCTCGACCTCCTCCAGGTCATCTAACCTTCTTCGTCGATCAATTTCAGGCAGGTTGAGTTTGCCTGCTCATCCTTTTATTCTGGCAGTGTCGAGGATGTACCAGATTCCGCTACATCAATTTGTGCCCAATGTCTTTAGGGTCATCGCAGGGTTCCACCTGGAAGCCCAATTCTCTGGGCTTATCCCCACGGCCCAACTATTTTATTCCTTATTTCAAACCAAGAGTTCTTCTTCTGGCTTTTTCTATTTGTCCGCCCGAGCTGATGTTCATTTTCTGATCGGGACCCCTTCCTCCAACAAGGTCAGGAGGAAGAAATTCTTTTTGTTCAGTGTTCGGGTGACTGGGGCTTCTCCATTGCTTCCATCAATGCTCTTCCAGCCCAGGCTCACTTACTCAAAGGAGACCGACCTCCTTACCTGGTGAAAAACATTGCTACCCCAAACCAGAACGTCTTTCACCTATCCATGCTCCTCAAGCCCGATATCCTGAGCTTCTTCAATGCTCGCCGAGAGAACGGTCCCCTCCCTCCCGAGATCGATATGTCCCCAGATCCAACCAGCTTTTCCTCTTTTTAACATATATTTCCTGTACTTGAGTTTAAGTTGTTGTTTTGTTTGTGTTTTTTTTATGGTGTTCCTTTATTTTTCTTGTTTATTTATCCTTTCGACCAATGTCTTTTCCAGTCGAGATGATTAAAGAGAGGATGGTCATGATCCGGAAGAGGGCCGATGCTGGTGGCCAAAAGAGCCCTCTTGGCGAGCCTGCCAGGGATGCCCTGTCCATAGGTCCTGAAGTGATGGTCTGTTTGGAGGGGCCTGAGAGGTTGGCGGCGGCGATGGTCCCTGAGAGGTTGGAGGGGCCTGTTTGGCAGGAGGGGGCAAGTCAACCCGAGCAGGTGGCCGGCCCTATTGTCGATCTAACCACTCAACCCACCTCGGAGGATGAGCACATGCTGGAATCGCGCAAGCGTGCTCATTAAGACAGAGGGGTAGCTGCACCTAGGCCCACAATAAGCATCCCTAACCAGAGCTTCTTCAATGTCTCTTCTGTCCTAAACTGCTCAGGAGAATTGGCAGTCAGTTTGTCATGGGGCAATCCCCTCCTGTTGATCGCTGAGCTCTGGACAAATGGACTGATCATGAGCTGATCGAGTCCTTCTACCAAGATGAGGCTCGGGTAAGGGTTTCGCCATTCCGACCACTACCATCATTATCTCATCTCGTTCTTCAACCTTTCAATCTTCTTCTTTTTTTTTTCTTTTTTCTTTTTTAGGTCGTTGTTAAGAGAGTTACCCTTGTGATGCGAGCCTGGGGCTCTATGATGAATATCGACTTGTCCAAGAAGCATGCGGCCTTGAAAGCACGAGAGAAGAGGTTGGTTGCCCGGCTGAAGGAGAGGAACGCCGAGCTGAAAGATTCCCAAAAAAAATTGAAGGTTGTCGAGGACGAGTTAAAGGCCGCCCAAATCGAGCTGGGAGAGGCTCGGGAATCAGAAGGGAAGAACAGAGCTCTGGCCATGATCCAGGAAGAAGAGGCTAAGGAGAAGCTACAACGGGTGCAAGCCGAGGGGGAGGTTAAAGGTGAGGCTAGGGGCCAAGCCAAAGGACGCGCTGAAGGGCGAGCTTAATTTCTCAACTCGAAGGAAGGGCAGAGGCTCATTCAGCTGACCAGGGAGACGAGTCGGCGGGCCTTCCTTGGTTCTATCGAGTTGTATGACATCTTGGTGCCTGAGGCTGAGGTCTATTACCACCTTGGTCTAGATGCCCAAGCCAAGTGGTCTGTTGAGAACCCCTCGGTTCCCTTTGACCGCTCTATTCCTCTACAAAGCCCTCCAGAACCCACCAGCTTCTCCCACGTTAAAGAGGATGATCGACTTCACCAGCTCGGGGCCCCTAAGTTTTCTGAGTACATCTTTCAAGGCTTTTGTACCTCCTCTTCAGCCTCCTCTCCCCTCGGAGCAGTTGCTGACCTTGGCCTTACCAGCGACTGCGACTTCTCCTAAGTTTGCCAATTTGGGTGAGCTCAAGGGCAGCACCCAGTTTGAGAAAGATTTTGGAAAAGTCTCCAGGGCGGCGGAGCTAGTTAGTGGAGAGCTGAATACTGCAGACTGTGGAGTTTAGGGCATCCTTCTATTTAGGATTGTAATCTACTTTGTTTAATTCATGGGCATGTATTGTTGATTAATGTGTTGTTTTATTTCTATTTTGTCTATTTATACTTAGGGTTTCCGAGAATTCAGGAAACCCTAGTACCTCCAGTACTTTCTTCTTATCTATAAAATCTTCTTCTTTTCCTACTTATTCTTATCATGGCTTCATATGCTCTCTCCGAAGAGGCCAATAATTTGAAAAAGAAAAACATTGCTTTCTTTAATGAAAACTTTAACCTTTCCGAAGAGAATGCTCAACTGCGTGAAAAGATTTCCCAACTTCGTAAATTCCTAGAGAGAAAAAGGCAGAAGAAGTGTCATTACAAGCGTGAATGGGTGGAGCTCCGCCAGCTCAATCGCCAACCGCAGGAGGAAAAAGCTGATCTGCTTGAGTCGGTGTGCCGAGTGACTACAGCCGCCGGCAAGGCTCACTCTGCCACCGAACGGGCGGATAGGTATTGTTAACGTCTTCACGAGACTGAGAGCGAGTTGTGGCGCATTCGTCGGGTTTTGGCTTCTGACAAGAGGGCCTCTTCATCCTATCCATGACATTTATTTCAATTTAATTTGGTGTAGTTCTGCAAGTATTTCCTTTTAATGCACTTGTAATTGAATTCACCGAGTGAATAAAATTCAATGTTCTTTCAGATTTACTCTAGATCTTTCTTATTATCTCTTTTCCTATCAAACCAATGTTTTTAACTGACAGTTCTGTCAGGTTTTGGGGCATCCGCCCTTATTCAGTCAGGGCTGAAAAATTCCTCCAACAATCAGGTCAGGGTTTTTTTTTTTTTGTGGGGGTGGAGGGGGTGGGGGGGGGGGGGGATGATTCGCCCTTAGCCAGTATCCGGGACATCCGCCCTTAGCCAATCAGGGCTAGAAATTTTACTGATACTCAGTTCAGTTTTGGGATATCCATCCCTTAGCCAATCAGGGCTAAAAAATTTCACTGACAATCAGGTCAGGTCTTCGGGGCATCCGCCCTTAGCCAATCAGGGCCAAAAATTTTACTGACAATCAGGTCAGGTTTTCGGGGCATCCGCCCTTAGCCAATCAGGGCTAAAAAATTTCACTGACAATCGGGTCAGATCTTCGGGGCATCCGCCCTTAGCCAATCAGGGCTAAAAATCTTACTGACAATCAGGTCAGTTTGCAATAAAACATAGATAAATTCAAACCACTATTTATGTAAATACGTTTTATGCATAAATCTTACACATAATACTTTCGTAAGTTCATTAAATTCCATGCTCGGGGTACTACGACTCCATCTGTATGCTCCAATTCATAAGCTCCTCCTACAATAACTTTCGTGACCTTATATGGTCCTTGCCAAGTAGCATCTATCTTCCCCTTGGTCATCCCCAAGTCAGCTCTGCGCAAGACCATGTCTTCTATCTGAAAATGCCTCTTTACCACTGACTTATTGTAGGTTGCCCTAATTCGTCCTCTCATGTGCTCCATCTTTATTGCAGCTCGCTCTCTTTTTTCCTCCACCAAATCCAGTGCGTCCTATATCAGTAGTTCATTCTGATCTACATCAAAGCTCTGTATTCGGTGAGTTTCCATGCTTATTTCCACGGGAATTACGGCATCCATGCCATATACGAGGCTAAATGGGGTTTCTACCGTGATTTCCTTGAGGTTGGTTCGATAAGCCCATAGAATCAAACTGAGCTCCTCTACCTATTTGCCTCCTGACTTATCTAGACGTGCCTTGATCTCCTAAACCAAAATTCTATTGTTTACCTCGACTTGGCCATTCGCCTGAGGGTGGAAGACAGATGTGAAATGTTGGTCTATCTTCATCTTAGTGCACCAAGCCCGAATCCGAGCTCCCATGAACTGTGTGCCATTATCTGAAACCAAGATCATCGGGACTCCAAACTGGAACACTACATTCTTCCATAAGAAACTCATTACCGCCTCCTCCGTAATCTTCGCTAAGGCTTCAGCTTCAACCATTTACTAAAATAATCAATGGCCACGATCAGGAACTTCTTCTGGGCTGGGGCCGTGGGGAAGGGTCCAACCAGATCTATCCCCCACTTTGCAAAGGGGCAGGGAGAGTTCATTGTCATGAGCTCTTCTATAGGCCAATGCACTAGGGGAGAGTTATTCTGGCACTTGTCACATCTCCTGACTAAGTCCTCTGCATCTTTTCTTAATTGTGGCAAAAAATAGCCAGCTCTCATGATCTTGTTTGATAGGGTCCTAGCACCCATGTGGTTGCCGCAGCACCCTTCGTGAATTTCTTTGAGAATATGGGCGCCCTCCTTCGGGCTTAAGCACCACAAAAGAGGTTGTCCAAACCCTCTTCAGAACAGTTCTCCCTTTATCAAGCAAAAACGAGATGACCTAATTCTTACTTTCGTTGCCTCCTTCTTGTTTTTGGGTGGCTTTCCTTTTTCCAGATACACTCTAATCGGGGAGCGCCAGTCCTTTTCTTCCTCTAACGCATGTATCCCCTCTTCTAAAAATTCCTGGTGCGCCATTAATAAGGTGATTACCCTTTCTTGGCAATCCGTTGTCGAGCTGGATACCTTAGCCAGGTAATCTGCTCGGCCATTTTCGTCTCTGGGAATTTGGTGGACGGTCAAGGCGTCCATAGTGTTGGCCAGCTCACGAAATTGAGCTAGATATTTCGGCATGTGCTCTTCTCTCATTTCAAATTCTCCCCGTATTTGCTTATACACAAGCTGTGAGTCTACCCATGCACATATCCATTATGCCCCTAATCCCTTTGCCATCTGGAATCCTCTCAACAGAGCCTCATACTCCACTCCATTATTATACAGGGGATAGTTCAACCGCACCGCATATTCTGTGGTCACACCTATCGGGTCTATTAATACTATTCCTGCGCCACACCCCAGGTTTCCTACTGAGCTGTCTGTGTAGATCGTCCACTCATTCTTCTCCTCGGGAGAGCTGGTCATTTCTTGCATAAAGTCAACCAATGCTTGGGCCTTTATCACTGTTCGTGCTTCAAAATTGATATCAAACTCACTGAGCTCAATTTTCTATTTCACCAATCATCCTGAGACCTCTGGTTTACTCATGACTGTTTTTAGAGGCAAGTTGGTTTTGACCACTATTTCATGTGAAAGAAAATAAGGGCAGATCTTGCGAGCGGTCCCGAACAGAACTAACATGGCACGTTCTAATTCCACATATCGGAGCTTGTCGTCGTGTAACACCTTGCTCCAGTAATACACCGGCTTTTGCACCTTGCCTTCTTCCCTAATTAGGATCGTACTCACAACTTGCTTTCCTACAGATAAGTACATAATCAAAGGCTCTCCCTGTACTGGCTTGGTAAGTAACGACATGCCGACCATATGTTCTTTCAACTTCTGAAATGCCTCTTGACATTCTTCGTCCCATTGAAATCGATCCCTCTTTCACAAAGCTCGAAGAAATGGTAAGCTCTTCTCCGCCGAGCGCAAAACAAATCTGCTCAGGGCCGCTATCCGCCCCGGCAGACACTGTAGTTCTTTGATATTCTTTGGAGGTTGCATGTCCGTAATGACCTTAGCTTTATCTGGGTTGGCCTCTATTCCCCTATCCGTTACCATATACCCCATAAACTTTCCAACTCTTACCCCAAATGCGCATTTTTTTGTATTGAGCTTCATCTTGTATTTTTTCAAGGTATCAAAAGTTTCCTTTAGGTCATAAATGTGTGAGGCCGCCCTTGCGCTTTTCACTAGCATGTCATCCACATACACTTCCATATTACGTCCGAGCTAGGTTTTGAACATTTTATCTACCAGTCGCTGGTATGTGGCACCTGCGTTCTTGAGCCTGGACAGCATGACCACGTAGCAATAAGTTCCTCTTGGGGTTATGAAACTAACCCGTTTGCAATCCTCTTCGGCCAGCCTGATCTGGTGATATCCTTGCGAGGCATCCATCATGCTTAGCAGTTCACAGCCTGATGTGGAATCCACCAGCTGGTCTATCCATGGCAGCGGGTAGTGATCCTTAGGACAGGCGCAATTGAGGTCTCTGAAATCTATGCACATTCGTCAATCGTCCTAGGTCTTTGGTACCAACACCGTGTTAGAGAGCCATTCTAGGAATTGTATTTCCTGAATATGCTTGGCTCTCAGCAACTTTTCTACCTTTGCCTCAATAATGGCTTCCTTTTCAGGACCGAAGTTGCGCTTCCTCTGTTTCACCGACTTCACTATGGGTCTAATATTGAGGTGATGCTCGGCTATTGCCGGGTCTATCCGTACTAAATCTTTTGGATTCAGAGTTGTTCCTACACGCAGGACTCGACTGTCATCTCCCGGGATTACCTCTACTGACATCAGGTTTTCCTCCCTCTAAATTAGCTCGGGTCTGGGTTCCTCTATTCTTGCCCTTTTTCATCGTCTTTCCTCTTCAATGCACCGAACACTCTCCACATACGTCTGTCGCGACGTATATTGGTCACCACGGACTTCACCCACTACATCCTGAGCAGGAAACGTCAGCTTCATGTGATAGACATATATTACTGATTGGAATTAGCTTAAAGATGGTCACCCCAACATGGCGTTATATGAGGTGGGTGTGTCCACTACCAAGAAATGCATCGACCTGGTCTGCCTAAACGGGTCATCCCCTAGAGTAACCAGGGGCCTCAGGGCTCCCCTCGCAAAGCCTACCAATGAGGTCGTGACCTCTTCTAACTCTACATTTAAATTTAACTTCCGAAAGCAATCATAAAACATAATATCTGATGAGCTTTTTGTGTCAAAAAAAATCCGTCGCACATTGTAGTTAGCAACGGTGACTGTTATGACCAGGGCATCCATATAACACCCGAGCATCAATTGCATATTTTTATATTTTTATTTATCTTCATGTATTAAAATATAATTTTGGAAAACTCTACGGTGCCTTTAAGGGTATCATACCTCCACCCCCTCCTGCATTTACAACCATAGATCTCCTAATCTAAAAAGCCTAAAATTGATCTAATGGTTGTAAATTCACCCCACTAAGTCAGGAATGGTGCCGTGAAGGCACCGTAGAAGTTCCCTATAATTTTAGTCCAAATTTCGTCACCGTAAGCGATTTTATATTTTATTTTAAATAGTCTAAGAACTCTATTCTAAAAGGATTGATAGTTCGTTTGCCAAATAAATTATATATCTCGACTTTTAAAACTATTATAACTTATTAATATTTTATTATTTAATTATTTATTATTTTAACAATCCTAAGGATTAGGATTGACCTTAAGTATATATATAAAAATGAAACCCCCAGTTCCATTCTTTCACAAGTCTTTTGCGTTGCAAGCAAAAACGTAAGTTTTAAGTCTTAGTTTTCTAGATTTTCTCAAAGAAATTAATTTACAACCCGACAACTCCCGACTGTTTCTCCACAAACCAAAACCCCCAATCAGCTACGACTCGACCCGATCAAGACCCGAAACCCACATCAAACCCTAACCCAGGCCCGAACCCAACACAAACCAACACCACAACCCCAAATNCTCACAAGGTTCTCCAATCGGGATTCTATTGGCCGAGCCTCTTCAAAGATGCCCACGACCATTGCCAAAGGTGCGATCGATGCCAAAGAACCGAAAGTATCGGGAAAAGGAACGAAATTCCGATGACATATAATTTGGCCGTAGAGATATTCGACGTGTGGGGGATCGATTTCATGGGCCCCTTTCTGAAGTCTCGTGAGTTTGAATACATTTTGGTTGGGGTTGACTATGTTTCGAAGTGGATTGAGGCAATTCCGACGAGGAAGAATGACGGCGACACCGTGGTGAAGTTTGTGCGTAGCAACATCTTTAGTCGATTCGGGGTCCCGAGGGTGATTATTAGTGATGGCGGCAAGCACTTCAATAACAAGCTACTCGAAAAGGTGCTGAAGAATTATGGAGTCGTTCATAAGATATCCACGCCGTACCATCCACAAACGGCCGGTCAGGTTGAAACGAGCAACCGTCAGATCAAGAACGTTCTCGAAAAGACCGTACAACCGAACAGAAAAGATTGGTCTTCAAAGCTCGTGGATGCCTTGTGGGCTATCCGCACGGCCCATAAGACGGTTCTCGGAATGAGCCCCTATCGCCTTGTGTACGGGAAGTCGTGCCACTTACCAGTCGAAATGGAACATAGATCCTTGTGGGCTATCCGAGCGTGCAATTTCGATTTGAAACAAGCCGGCGAGGAGCGGAGGCTCCAAATTGAAGAGCTTGACGATCTGAGAAACGAGGCGTTCGAAAGTGCTCGTATTTACAAGGACCAGATGAAGCTCCTCCATGACAAGAAACTAGTGCCCAAGGTGTTGGAGGAAGGGATGCAAGTGCTCCTTTACAACTCCCGACTCACGTTGTTCCCCGGGAAGCTCATGTCGAAGTGGAGCGGCCCGTACACGATCGAAAATATATCCCCGTTCGGAGCTGTGACATTGATCGATCCCAAAACGAACGAGCATTTCCAAGTTAATGGCGCACGAGTAAAACCTTACCAACGCAGTATGTTACAAACCAAGGCGCTCGAGCCTATGATCGTAGAGGAGGAAGACCTGAGTGATCTGCCCCCGATGGGATCTTGATCATGGAATTAAGATCGTCGAGCGAACGACGTAAACCAAACGCGCTACGTGGGAGGCAACCCACGACTTTCTAACTCTCTTCTCTTCTTGTTTTTCTTTTAATTTAGTGTTAGTGTGTATTCCATCTCTATATAGTGTTAATGGAAATTTTGGGGTTTGCGTAGGTCCAGTACTGAAATTTTGGGAGAAAACAGGATCAAAAATGGAGRYGACTGCTGGAATGCAGTCGATCGACTGCACATATAGTCGATCGACTGGAATGCCTATCGATCGACTGAGGAATCGACTGACGTGATCAAATTGACTGGATTCCAGAGCTTTTTAGGCTTTTGGCTTGAGCAGTCAATCGACTGGTCATTTACTGATCGACAGCCAGTCGATCGACTGGAGCCCGATCGACTGAAAACGAGGAATCGACTGGATTACAGGGACTTTCGTACTTTCTGACCAGAGCAGTCGATCGACTGTCGGCAACCGATCGACTGCAGTCGATCGACTGCAGTCGATCGACAGAGGAATGCAGTCGATCGACTGCACTGACTGCCCAGAATCCTGCTTCTATGTATAGCAGTCGATTTCTCCCCCAAAATCGACAGAAATCGGGGGAGCGAAAAAAAAAAGAAGGGAAAAAGAGCAGAAAAAAAATAGAAAAGAGAGGAAGATTGAGAATCAACTCTTAGTCGATCGACAAGGCCATTCACGCGGGAATTCACAAGTTCCTTCTCCAATTCTCAAAGTTCAAATCCTTCCGTAGTTTCGATTCCTCGCTTCTTTTCCGAATAAAATTGAGGTACTTCGCTTGTTCAAAACACTCTTGGGGATAATTGKAATTGTTGGTTGATTGTTGGGTAGGATTTGGGAGCCTTTCTCTTTGAATTCTTCTTTCAAAAATCTCGCCCACAACGTGTTCGACGAATTGCCCCAAAGAACATTCGGTTTGAATTTTGCTCATCTTTCCGTCGTTTTTCGTTCGTTTCGATCTTTAGTGCCCTCCYCTCCCAAATCCCTCCAKTTTCGTCCTATTTATKACCTTTTACCATGGATGGTCACTCKGACGACGAATATTACGGCCTTCCCCAATACCCCGATATCGCCGGAAARTACGGCGCCCCCTTCCCCATCTATTCCACCGACGAGGGGGAACTTTTCCAAAACCTTTCCCAGCGACATTTCGCTACCCCTCGTTTCATTGACATTGAGCGTTTAGACGCGTGGGTGGCGAACGGGGATTATGACGGGTTCGGCACGCGTCTTCTGAGTTTCATCGACGCGATGAATGGCCGGATGTTCGCGGCCTTCCGAGCACCGGCTTATCAGGAGCTAGTGCTCGAGTTTTTCACCACCTATGAGGATACGCGTGATAGGGGTTTTGATGTGCGTTTCGGGGGAGTTAAACGCTGTATCGATCAGGGGGTGATACAAACGGTGCTCGGACTTGATTGCCAGGAGTCCTCGTATGAGCAAGTGAGAGGTTGGAATGAGATTGCGTTCTGGGGGACTATCACGGGCGGAAATGGTAGCCAGGATCGTTACTCGGCTTCGGCGATCGTCGACTTGGCGTTGCTTGGGGCGTACAAATTCTTTGCCCACGTCCTAATGGGAAAGCATGAAAGCACCAATCTCACTCGGCACGAGGTATACGTGCTTTGGTGCTTAAGAAATGGACATCCGGTCCCTTTTTTCCATTGATCCGAGCACAAATTGAGGGGATTCAGAGGACGAGGGGAGGAAGCGTCGCCCGACTCGGCATGGGGCCGATGATCACGGTTCTTGCCCGTTACTTCGGGTTTGAGGCCGAATCGGCGAACATGACGAAGATCAATCTTTTGGAATTGACGTTCAAGACCAAGGGTCCAAACAACAATATCATACACGTTTCTCAAACTAAAACAAACAAGCATACGACGAAATGAAAAAACCTAGGACGATTCTAACCACCCCACACTTAAAACCTAGCAATGTCCTCATTGCGTAATTAAGCTAATTAAAGCGGTAAAAAGTTGTAGGGTAAAGAAAACGCCCCTATTTCCGGGCTCGTGTCGTCGTTGCCGTGCCAAGTTCGTTGTCGGGAATCGAGGTAAGCAACAAAATATCTACAAGGTTAGGAAAGGTGGGAAAAACGTGCACAAAAACGAACTATGTACAAAAACGAA
>BMAC01000953.1:79784-99887 GCA_014905375.1 Phtheirospermum japonicum
TTCGTTTTTGTACATAGTTCGTTTTTGTGCACGTTTTTCCCACCTTTCCTAACCTTGTAGATATTTTGTTGCTTACCTCGATTCCCGACAACGAACTTGGCACGGCAACGACGACACGAGCCCGGAAATAGGGGCGTTTTCTTTACCCTACAACTTTTTACCGCTTTAATTAGCTTAATTACGCAATGAGGACATTGCTAGGTTTTAAGTGTGGGGTGGTTAGAATCGTCCTAGGTTTTTTCATTTCGTCGTATGCTTGTTTGTTTTAGTTTGAGAAACGTGTATGATATTGTTGTTTGGACCCTTGGCGAAGTGACGCGGTTTTTATGATTTGTTAAGATGTTTAGATTGTCGATCGAATTTAGTGGATTTAGGTGGTTTAACTTGTTGGGATTCCCGTTCGGTTTTAGCTTCGTGCTATCCTTGTGCTCGTTTGGAACTAGTGCCTCGACTAGCCCTCGTCATTAAACACTCTCTATAGGTTTTTGTTGTAATTTGGAGTCATCAATTGCTCCACGTGCTCGATCGAAGAATTGTAAGTTACAATTAGCAACGAACGATCGGAGTCATTGATAGCTTCATATTTTCATTCATTTATTCAAGTACCTCACGTCTACGGTACATATAAAAAAAAGAGAAAAGAAAAATACGAAAAAAAAGGGGTTGAATAAACAAGGATACGTTATAAATCCTTGAAATTGTTGTATAGCACGTTTTTCCATTTGTTTCGATTTTTAGTATACTTTTGTAAAGAGAGGTGTCGATGATCTTGGCTAGTCGGGAGTCGATTAACGGTTTGAGCGTGGATAGACCTTAGCCGGGGCAAGGACGGGAAGACCGACTTGTTGGATTGTTTAATTCCTTTTAGGTTGATCTAAATTTCCTTAGCAAATCACATTGTCGACCTTTTAGCCGAAGCTAACAAACAACGTAGCGTACGACGTCTCGAACTATTTTTGTGCATTAGCCTAGGGTTGGTCGGGGGTAGTTTTGTAAATATACGTTAGTTTTGCTTGAGGACAAGCAACCGTTCTAAGTGTGGGGTGGTTGATTTGCATCTTTTTGTACATATTTTCATTTTCATTTTTGTTTCACGTTGCGTGTTTTTCGCTTGCTTTTTGTTGTTTTAGGAGTCGGGTTGGCCGTTTTTCGTATTTCTAGGTTTTCTTAGTTTTTGCACGTTTTCTTATTTATTTTTGTAGTTTTTTCACGTTTTCGTTTTTCTTGGCCGTAGGACGTCCAAGCGGGGCCCACGCTCGTTGGGATCGTCGATACTCGACTCGGGAATGGACGAACAAAGCAAGGAAGCGCAACGGACAAGGTTCGATGAACCGGCGGACGCGAAAAGAACGAGAAATCGAGCCGGGCGCTGGAATCCAGTCGACCGACTGAACATTCAGTCGATCGACTGACCTTGAAGTCGATCGACTGGCCGGCTGAAATCGACTGGATTCCAGAGAATTTTTGAAGTTTTTGACATGGCAGTCGATCGACTGCCTACTTGGCCGATCGACTGCCATCGTCGACTGGTGCCCCTAGATCGACTGAATTACAGGGCTTTTGGCCATTTCGAACAGCAGTCGATCGATAGCCGACAAGTCCGATCGACTGCAGTCGATCGAATGCTTTTTCTCAGTCGATCGACTGAAAAGCAGAAATTTTGAAGATTTAAGCAATCAGACGTCATTTCAAGCAACAATTTGCAGCTTGATAGCTTCTTCCCCAGGAAGCTCTTCCAAAAACCAGAAAAAAGCATTTCTCATATTTTCACTTCATTTTAATTCCTATAAATTCTAGTAATTAGATATAAATTAATTAAGTTTAGATTTAAGCTAGTTTATGTTCAAGCTTTGTTTCAAGCTATCTTTTGTGAAGATCCATCAACTTTTAAAGCTTTCTCATTCAAGATTTTGTGTAATCAACATTTGGTAACTTCTTTCCTTTAATTTAGTTTCATTTCCATGTTATTTCTTTTTAATATTGTGTTATGCTTTGAATCTTAGTTTAGTATCTCTTGTGTTTTTTCAAAATTCTCAAATTCACTATATAGCTTTCTAGCTTATGAACTTATGCTTTTAAGTTATTAAGTTGTATTCAAATTCTAAGATTGCAAAAGTTTATTAAGATCRTCATCTTTAAGCCCTTAATTAATACTAAGTAATTATGTTGACTTATTCAAATAAGTTGACCTTAATTTTCCCTCCATTTTGCTAATTTCAAATAATTAAGTTTTAATAAGTTAATTAGTTTAAATTGATCGTTTTTAATATAAGCTTTAATTTCCTTTAAATGTTTTAATATTTTTAAATCTTAATTCTCAGTTTCAATCTTAGTTATAGAAACCGAAAAAATGACTATCGCTTTCTAGGGTTAAAATTAGTTAATCYAACCGACGATAAGAACGAATAAGAAAACCGACAGCCGATTACATCCATCCTCGAGAGACACGACTCGGGACAACTCACTGCACCTACAGTCGACTCCGTACTACTGCGGAGACGATTTCTAGAGCGTCGAGAAATCTTCGATCACAAACATCCTTCATGTCATAAATAGCAAATAAGTGTTCAACCCTTAAATTCAACAAATGCTTACACCCACTCCACAAATGTTATTATTCTTGGTAATGAAAATTATGAATCATGTTGTGCTACTCAGAAGCACCCCTGGAATTGAAACTCAATCTGATCAATGAATGTCAAGATGGAGACTTTTTACCTCCTTGGCGACATCAGTAGTGTTGAGGACGACAATATTGTTTGAATCAGTCTTTATAGAGTATATGGGTCTGTATGTCTCGGCCCATTTGGTGAAAGTCTTGTGGGGTTTCTTCTCTTTAAGTTCCAGCAAATTTCCAACCACCGGTAGCCCCAGAACCTCTGCACTCAAATCATCGCTTTTTTTTTCAATTTCGAACATATAGTTATACAACGGCATAAACAAATGCTGATAAGAAAGCCCTTCACAATAACTAAAACGAACATCTTTTATCCAAGTCTGGCCCAAAAGTTCTTTCTATCAAGGGATGCTTCAAAATTGTTAAATAATTATAAGTTTGATGGGCAGCTTCAAATATAATCTAAGCATTACATACTAAACGATTTTCTTTCGGAAAGTCAGTATAGGATCTTAACCTGATTGTTCAGAGTACACCATGAATGTAAAATTCAACTACTCAAGTATTGTATAAGATGGAACTTCCTTAAAAAAAGGAATAAAATAAAGATAATAATAATAATACAATGGGCAGAGTTAGGCAAATGATGAATAATATAAATAAATATATATAAGCTCGACCACAATATGATTTATACTACACTTAAAACATGCCAGTTCGACCATTATCTGTTTTATACTACACTTTAAAACATGTTAGGTTCGTGTCGTGTTAGAAACATACTTACATTCGTGTTAAGACACGGATGGGAACGAAACGTGCCGTTTAAACGCTTGAGCACTTGGGCCACGTAATTCGGGTAATTGCACGAGAAGGCTCTTGGGACGACATCTCTATGCATCATCACGCAACGAACATGATTCTCGTCCGATCCTAATTGGTCCAATATCTTCTGGCCCCCACAAAAGACGAAATGCGACCCGAAAGTGACAACCGGAAGAAGAGAAGTTGACTTGACTTCATTTCTCGTCAGAAGCATCAAGTTGATTAAGAGAGCTAGACTGCCACCTAGCGAGTGCCCGGTGAATTGGAGCTTTGCTCTGTTGCTGTATTTGATCAGGTGCTCTTTTATTTCCAGCATGAATTATGCCCTTTGCCACTTCCCCTTTGCCGCTTCCTATATTCATATTCATCTGTGAACCAACACATTTGTTTTCCCTGTTTGCATAACAAATAATAATTTCTTAATTTTTTTTAATTTTGAAAAAAACACAAAAAAAACATCCCTCCTCATGCTTTAGGATTCTAAATCCTACTTGTTTTAGAGTCAAAAGCTGAAAATCACTTTTTTTTTTCGTTCCAAGTACTCACCTCAAGTTTAGTTCTTTCGAAAAACAGATTTGCCTGCCAAGATGCTAGTGAATCTGAACCCTGCAATTCACCATACCTTTATTTGTCGAGACTTATATTTTTTTTTTATATATATATAAGAAAGTAATTGAAAGCACAAGAAAACAATTTTTTTTTCCTTCTAAAATTCTACGAGCACATCATTTTATTTTATCCAAGCACTTTAAAAACTAAGGTAATCTACATCATGAAACTTAATTCTTTATAGGTAAGAAATTTAATTACTATTAATGTGATTAAGAATGAAAAAATGACTTGAATAACAAAGCAGCGAGTGTAAATGGTCGAATCATCGCAAACGAACCATTCGCATGGCGACGAATGAAGCGACTGAAGATCCTTCGCCGCCTTCTCTTTCTGCTTCACGCCTACAGCAACGACAGCTGTCATTGTCGAAGTCGCCACATGGGCAGCCATCTTTTCCGACTTGTGAGTTCTCGTAGAAACATTATGCTCGTTTTCATCTAGTGTTAGTGACATGTTTCGTTCACTACCTGCAAGCCGGATAATGTCTCATTTCAAAAACTCAATTAACTTATGAACTAATTTAATAAAATGAATTTGATTTATTTTTTAAAATCAAAGCTAACAAGAAAAATATTTAGTTTTCTCCTAAAGAACGCAAAACACTTATGAACACTTAACAACAAGCTAATCTCAGCTCATATCCAATCTACAAGTACAAAGTCGATGCAACTTTCTTGGAGTATCAACATGTTGTTTTAGCTGGTGTTGAAAGCCTGCTTAAACAAGAAAGTTACTATTTCTGGTGAATAAGCTATAACATAAAGTAAAGCTATAACAATTTTTAATAATAATAATAATAATTAAAATTATCTATAAAAAATCGCCATTTATCGAGCACTTGTATAAAAATTACCTTTGCGAGCGAGATATCTTTGTCCTTGGACTGAAAATATATCTCTCTATTAAATTTATCTCTAGAAGCTTCAAGGACCTGGGAGATCAAAACCAATAAATTTAAAAATTCATAGTTTAATTTAACAAACAAACTTCCACTACCAGCAAATTTAAACAAAGAAAATAACTGAACCTCCTTATAAAAATCGGGTGGCGAAAGACATACCTTCGGCGGCGAGGCGGCGTGCGAGAAGGTGGGCATTCTGGTCCGCCAGAATGAGGTGGTGGTTTTCACAATCAGCGGTTGCTGCATGTGCCYCGTGGTCAAGCAGCTCCTCTTCGGCCTCGGCATCGGGCCCACCATCGTCGACTGGGCAAATAAGTTGCGATATCAGCCCATTTGTTTCCAAATTGGGCTTGCAGATCGATCACCGTTCTCTCCTCCTCTGCCAAAAARTTTACATCGCTACAGGAAACAAATAGAGCATATTCATTTCATCCAATAAAACAACAAAATTAACAATTTTCGTATGTGTTTTAGAAAATCCACCCAAACTCAATAAGTACCATTTCTTAGAAATAATCTAGAAAATGGTAAGACATTTCATCATACATATATCAAACTCCAATATTTTTTATTTATTAACAAAAAAAAACTCAAGACTTGCTCGCAAAATTACTATCAAGAATAGCAGAAACTGGACTCCAGAATCATCGAATTCACACACATAGACAAGGAATTCAGAAGTTTGCACCATAGCTTAGCAACGCAAACTACAAAATTTACTAAATAAGGGCAAATTATGGAGAAATGCGAATTTGTTCCACCTAAAACACAAATTGAAGTCTATCAGAATTGTGGCAATTCGTCATACGCTTCTCAAACTCATATATATATATATATATATATATGTGTGTGTGTGTGTGTGTGTGTGTGTGTCCAATTTGCTCAAATGTGGGGTTAATATCATCATATTCATAAAATCACACAACTAAATCATTTTTTTCCATAATTTACATAGATAATCATTACAATTAAATCACTAATAAGAAAATTCAGAATCTCAATTACAAATGCTCAATCCCAAAATTGAAATATCAAGAATAAAAAAATCTAACCTGGGGCTGTCGATTGTCGTCCAAGTACAAATTGTTGTAATCGTTGCTAAGAATTGATATATTGCATTGTCAAGAAGGAGAAGATGGAGGGCGTGAGATGGTGATGGAATTGATAGATCTTGTCGGCGCAAGATTAAAAAGGGAGTTTGTCCGACTAATTAACGATTTGGAGGAGAATTCTTCAAAATCTTGGGTATGGTGTAGGAACCACGAAACTGAGGAAGGGCGTAGGTAGAGAAGGGGTGAGTGTTTCCCATTGCCCCAAATCTTGCCGAAACTTCTTTTATTTTTGCAGATTTTTTCATTATTTTCTTTTACTCAAATCTCAAAATTAGAAAGAGAAAGAGGAAGATGAACGCAGGGCATACGGTGGCGAGCTGCCGCCTCATCCATGGCCCTGGCTGAGCTTCGTCTCCATTGACGGCCAAGTACGAAGATGAGGGGTGGGTAAAGCAAGTTTAGGATTTTGTCACCAACAATGAAATTCGGGCGGCGCCTTATACAAAGAAACCGACGCTAATATTTATTGGCAGTGCTTATTTAAAGGAGCGTCACCCGGTCGCAAAGTATTGGTGACGGTTCTTTAAGGAACCGCCGCCCGGATATTTTTTTTGGTGACGCTTGTTAAAGCAACCGCCTCTTTTAATATTATTGGTGGCGGTTGGTATTCAATAACCACCACCCGGACAAAAAAATTAATTTTTTTATATTTATAAGTGACGGTTCTTTACTAATAAGCGCTACCTTTGCACTTTTTGCAGCGGTTCCTCTTTAAACCGTCACTTATGCAGCGCATCTAATCGACTTTTTTCCACTAGTGTGGTGAACTGGTGCAAGAATGCATAACTAAACTCATCAAAGTTGCTTATGGAACGGGAGGGGGGTAGTTGTCTAAACCAGAGTTGAGCTTACTTCGTGAAGGTCGTAGGGAAGACCCGACACATGATCGCATCGAAAAACTTGTGCAAGGTGGCTGCGATCTCGAACTGGCTCAGGTGATCCCACGGATCCGTTGTCCCGTTGTACTCAAAGCCCATGGAACGGTAAGAAGTTGGGAGATCGTCCCTCATAACCGCCTCTGTGAATGGAGTAATCCTCCGCGTTTGTCATGCCCTCGCACCTGCCATCTTTTGCTTCACTTCTCTGACCTCCCTTTGCAAATTTTGCATTTGCTCGGTGAGATCTGGGTTGGCTCTGCTAGAAGTATCGCTATTGGAACTGAAAGAGCTATCCTCCTCACCCCTATTTGGAGCTCTAGTAGTCCTTGGGGTAGGCCGAGCTGGCTCCCCACCAATCAGCGGAGTTGCTTTGAGGTTGGTTGATGATAACCCCGCAAACTTCTTCTCTACCGCCGCCTCCACGGTCTTGCCGATAAGCTCGAATATTTGTCGCAGGAACACCGATCCGCCGTCTGCACAAGCTGGTGTTTCCTGAGGCTGTGGTGTCTTGCGCCTGGCCACTGCTGACGGTCCTGCCGCCCCTGGAATTCCCGTCGGCATGCCGTCCAACTCCGTCATAAGATTTCCTGAGACCATCTGATGCCATGCTTCGTTCTCACGTCTTAGCTTTGTTCGACCCCACCACAGACGGCGTCAATTGTTTCTCCCTGAAATTAAACCACGAACGCTTACTCCTTTCCCTGAGAATATCCTGGCATGTTCCAACAGAAACACGTTAGAAAGGACCACCGGAGGTTTTCCGGTGGAAACCTCTCTGATGCTTAAGTCAGTTAAGCGTTTAAAATCGGAATAAGCAAAATTAGGAGAAAAATGCTTAGAATGTCATACCTCTCTCAGCCTTGGGGCTGTGATATTTAAATTTTTGCTAAGTGGGGCCTTTTCGGGATCTCGAAAATAGAAACCCGGGAATCTCGGGCCATTACTCAAGACGACCTGACCTGAAAGCTTCCTTTCAGAGGAAAGATCAGTTTTGTCACTAAGTTCTTCCAATTCTTAACCTGATCACTTGAAACCTTATTCAAGGCTTCGAATGAGGTCGGGATAGTGTTTATCAGGTTATAGGCTCGTCTTCTACCTCATTTTTCCTCTTTCTAGGGTCATCAATTCATCTCGTCCCAACCAGGTCTGTCTGAGCTGTTTAACAACCTGTCATCAGATTAGGTCGCACCAACCATGTGGTCATGGGTTCGATTCCCACAGACAGCGCCAATTGTTTCACCCTGAAATTTAAACCACGAACACTTGCTCCTTTCCCTGAAAATATCCCGACATGTTCCAACAGAAACACGTTAAAAAGGACCACCGGAAGTTTTCCGGTGGAAACCTCTCCGATACTTGAGTCAGTTAAGCGTTTGAGGTCGGAATAAGCAAAATCAGAAGAAAATTGCTTAGAATGTCATGCCTCTCTCAGCCTAGGGGTTGAAATTATTATAGTTTTCGCCAAGTGGGGCCTTTTTGGGATCTCGAAAACAGAAACCCGCGAATCTCGAGCCATTACTCAAGACGACCTGACCTGGAAGCTTCATTCGAGAGGACAGGTCAGTTTTGTCGCTAAGTTCTTCCAAGTCTTGACCTGATCTCTTGAAACCTTATTCAAAATTTCGAATGAGGTCAGGACAGTCTTTATCAGGTTTTAGGCTCGTCTTCTACCTCATTTTTCCTCTTTCTAGGGTCATTAGTTCAGCTCGTCTCAATCAGGTCTGTTTGGGCTGTTTAACAACCTGTCATCAGATTAGGTCGCACCAATAATGTTACGATTTGTAATTTCCAATACTATTCTTTTAGTATTTTTAATTAGTGTTACACTTTTTCAAATCCCGCATAACATGCGTTGTTGAACAAGTATATTATTAATTATAAATATATATAATTTATAAATATGTATTATAAAAATAATTATTTATAAATAATTATAATTATATACAATTTATATATATATATATATATATATGAGCATGTTCCCTAGCTCCTATGGCGTTAAATATACAAAACACACAAAAAACATAGAAAATCTAAACCCAATAACTAAAGTATCGAACTAAATAAACTTTAAAACAAAAGTCTAGATGAATGCACACTTGATACAGTAACAAGTCGCCGCTAAAAACTCGAGTGGTCTCTAAATTAAGTGATGGTGGTAAGAACTGGATACCGTCAGTGTCTTCCTATTCAACTTTGATCAAATTATACTAAACAAATTTTAAATAAAAAAAAAAAAGATATGTTATCACTCAAATCATGTTTATTACACTAAACCAATACTTTAAGTTCATATAAAACTACGCACAAGAAAAGAAAGGAAAAAATACGCCGAAACCCCTGAATTATTCAGATTTTTATATTTTACCATACAAAAAAGTTTTTGTTATACTTTACATATAAACTAAGCCATTTTTATACTTTATCCTATATTGATAATTTTATCCCTGAAAATTGTGATGAAAATTACACTTAACCCACTATACTATGTGTGTTTTTGCACTTTACCATATAGTGTAATATTTTTTACATTTCACCGAAATATTTCTTGTTTTATTTATTTATGTTTACATTTTATGTATTCATTACCTAATAAAATTAAATGATTAATATATAAGTATTCTAATATTTATTTTTTTAATTAATTAACTTATTTATTATATGTATTCATATTATAATATTTATTTATTTTTTAATATTATAATTAGAAAAAATACACTAAATTAATCATCTTGGTAGTGTATTCGGCGTCGATCAATTAAGATATTAAATAATAAGTTTGGTTCAATATTCTCTAATTTAATTTTAATATTTAAATAAAATAATATTTTTAAAAATAAAATCGAACTAAAGTAACTATGCTAGTAGTGTTTTGAAGATGTACCAAATTACTAAGTTTGTCATATCTTGTATTTATGAGTTCAAAACACTACTAATATAGTTAGTTTATTTTTTGAATTATAATATTAAAAGAAAAATAAATATTATAATATGAATACATATAATAAATAAGTTTATTAATTAAAAATAAATATTAGAATACTTATATACACTACTAATATAGTTAGTTTATATTTTGAATTATAATATTAAAAGAAAAATAAATATTATAATATGAATACATATAATAAATAAGTTTATTAATTAAAAATAAATATTAGGATACTTATATATTGATTATTTAATTTTAGTAGTTAATAAATATATAAAATGTAGACATAAATAAATAAAACACAAAAGATTTTGGTTAAATCAAAAAAAAATATTATGTTATATGGTAAAGTGCAAAAAATACACATAGTATAGGGGTTTAAGTGTAATTTTCACCAAAGTTTACACGTGTAAAATGTAAAAGTCGCATAGTTCATGTGGCAAAGTATAATAAAAAATACTTTGTAGAGAAAAATATTCTTTACCTCCTGAACTATGACCATTTTGACACTTTGCCTCCTAAACTTTTTTTTCATGCAAATTACCTCCTAAACTGTGCGAATTTTGCACTTAACCTCCTGAACTCCCATTTTTGGTGGAAATTCTAGCCGAATCTCACTCGTGTGACATGCACACTAACATATAAGGGGAAATTGACTTTCCATCTCCTACTCATGACTCCCGCTCAAAATAATGGCACGTGAGCACTACGTAGGTACTAAATCTTACGTGTATACATATATTAATGTGAACATTATCTTAAAAGGTCACACGAGTGCTCACGTCTGAGGTCACACGAGTGCTCACGTCCTAAGAGACCTAAGTGGTACGTCTGTGGGCCTTGGACCAAATAGGCAATTTTAACTCCTCTATAAAAACACTCCAAGGCTAAGTACAAGTCGTATGCCCTCACGTGAGAAAAAATCATTCTTTTCCATACAGATTTCCGATACTTTGTTTGAAAAAACTGCCATGTCGAACGGTTACCCAATTTACCCGGTGCATTAGTCTGAATATTTTTACACCGCTCGTTGGACTGAGGAAGTGGACAAGTTTTTCATAAACTTGTTGGTGGACCAACGCAACCTAGGCTTGTTCAAGCGCGGAGGTGTGAACACAACGTCCATACATTTCTGCGTGGACATTCTCAATATCGAATTTGGGACGGACTTTAATTACGGCTACTGCGTCGACCGGCTCACAATTCTCCAAAACCGGCATCGGGTGTTTCGTTGGATGCTTCGTCAACGCCATGTGAAGCGCTGCAAGGAGACCGGCCTGATATGTGCACTATACGAGGTGTGGCAAGACATGTTTGAGGTTTGAACATGGGTTCAACTGCTTTACGTAGTTTATTCACCCATACTTTTGTACTTATTATATTTTCAACAAAGAACTAATTTATCTCACACCAAGATCATTATATTTATTTCATGGTCTACAGAAAGAACCATTCTGCATTGCCTACCAAGAGAAAGGGGACCCGTGTTGGGATGACCTCCGAATCATTTTCGACAGAATGTACGGATCCCGGCCAAACCCAAACGACGTTGTTATCGACCTCAGCTCTCAAACCGAATCATCCCGCGTCACGGCTCTGCCCCCAAACCCTACGACACTTCATCCTGTAATGCCAAACCACGTTTTTTAGTACTCCTCAAGTGGGACACGTTCCTTGCGCCTTCTGTGTGACCAACTCGCCGGTGGCTCCGGTTACACGTCTGAAAGTTCGGTGAACCAGCCGAATGTCTCACCGGAGCATGAGACAAGCTCTTGCGTTTCTGGTACTAGGTCACCCGCCCCCCTCCCCCGACCACCGCGTCGTTACAAGCCATCACCATGCAAGGGATCGAACATATTTAGAAGTTAGGTTGTCACCCGTTGTCGATTGCGTCGGATGTACTTCTCATTTGTTTCCACTTTCCTGGTGTTTTACTTCGAACCGTAATGCTTGTTTGTTGTATTATTGCTAAGGTATTTGTGAGCATGGACGTTTTGTTATACATAATATCCATGCATGCGGCTATGGTGACTGCTTTCCATTTTTTTAAAATCTCCATTGTGGATTTGCTGTTTATTTTCTAGTTAATATAATATATTTATGTTGTGTTTTATTTTATTTTTTGCTTTTGTTTTTTTCTTTTTTCTTTTTTCTTACTAACTTGTTACGCGTCAAGTTTATCAAGTATTCCGATAAATTAAATCCAACTACTAACTGGCGGGGGCAACAACCAACTACAAACGCCTGGAACTTAGGGACCCTCACAATGCCTGGTCTTTCAATACCACTTAAGCTTTTGTTGTATTACGAAAATGTAAAATCAGAGTAATAAATAGTGAAACGAACAAAACTTAATTCCGGCGGATAATCCTTCAATTAGAACCCACATGAAAGCTTGGAAAGCCCGTTACATGAACTGTATTGCTGACAATTAAAATAACCTGAAGATCTAGAGCTAGACATAGAAACCCACTTAAAGACACACAGATTGTACTACACAACACAAACATCACAAGAATCACAACTTAACCAACCATCTACCTACGAGACTCAATAATATTAAAACTGACCCATGACGCATCAATCAATCACGTCGAACTTGGCTTCATCGTCGCTGCCATTATTGGGATCTTGTGGATCTTCGTCGGAGGACAGTTCTTCAATGGCTTCATCAACCATCGCAGACAGCCGGTCGGCGTCCACCTCCTCTTCGTCGGATACCGGGTTTTCTTCGTTGTCCGAGTCGTCGGTATCGTCGATGATCAGAGGATGCTCCGGGCTGAAACCCGGGCTGCGAGGGTCCCATCTCAGCCACGCCCAGAGTGCTCTTGCCTGCATGCTCCTTGTTCTCACCATGATCTGTGTTTTGGTGCTGTTGTACACCGAAATACCTAGAAAAAGACAAAAATAGAAAAGATAATTTCTTAGGGCTGCGTAACCCCCTTTTATATAGCCATAAAGTGGGAAGGGGGTAGGTCGGTTCCTTAATGCTCACCTAACCCTAGTTATTTGATGGACGCTTTTTCTACCCAAGTAAATACAAGTTAAGTGAAGCCAAAATAAATGCACATTAAACCGACACGTAATGATGAATAATTTGGACGATATGCAGGTAACGTCTCGTCGTAAATAAATATTAAGAGAGAAATTTTTGGGAATGTCCAGCTATATAAACTACATTCAACTGGCTGGTGTTTATATTGTGGAATATAAAGCTCTCATGACTAAATTTTATTTTTGGGCCATAATACATCTCTGTATAAGGACGGATTTTTTTGGCTTGGATTATTTTAGTGACAAAATGATAATTGGAATCAAACTGCAAGTTAAAACGGTTTAACGGTATATAAAAAATGGTTCTGCCATTCATCCTCGTATTTTAAAATTTGTAACTAAATTGAGAACAATATAACAAAACCCAAGTATTGGAAAGCTTTCTTCCTATTTTTTAAATTATTTGAAAACATATGTGAACCCAAATATTTTAACGATATATTTAATAGGTATCATTGAAGCCGTTGTACATATTTTTTACGGCATTTCCAGTGGCCAAGTTTTATGTCATTAGTAATTTACTAGTTAAAGTTCAATTTCCAACTTCCCGATTTATTTTCAAACATAGAACAACTTTTAAATTTCAAAGTTGGAATATAAATTTTTGAATTTTTGTTATTACATTATAGCTCCAACAAGATATTTAAATTAATATACTTTTATATGTTTCAGTTTTTCCAAAACATAATAACAACCCAAAGATTGAGAAGTTTTAGTCTTTATATCACAGTGTATTTGAATCGTAAGGAAAAGTGAATATTTACAAATTTGGTTATTATATTTGAAACCGCATAACAAGCATTTCGTATTTGGGGAGTACGGAAGATATGCCGATATTGAAACCATATCTGTGTTCCCTGATATTTGAAGTTATCATTTCGTAAGTTGCATTTTATTTTATACCGTATAACACTCCCAAACTTTTGAAAAGTTTTTGAATAATTATAGCGATTAATCGGTCATACCTAATCACTTGTAAAAGGTCTGAATACTATTACCCCGCACGTTTGTTATTAGTCCAACTCAACGGGCGAGTTAAGTAACGTACTACTAAATCGCCCACATAAATGGAAAAACTTGAAACATAAAATCAATTTGTTTCTTGATCGCGAATGCCACCAAAGTCAGACTTGTCTGAAGCATTTACTACTTTGTACCATGCCATAAATATTAGGTTTAAACGCACTACACAACAACGGGTTACCAAAATCAGAAATTACTACGACAAACTAACCAATAAGGGTTAGGGAGGTAGACCAGTTAAAGTCGTCCATCAAGCAGCATCTTTACCATGATCGCCTTGTTCTCGTCGTCGAGGCTGAAGAAGAGATCCGCGTCCTCGCCGCTATTGCAGAGCTTTTTTGACACGGCCAGCTTATATTCAACACTGAGAGAGGTCATCTTACTAAGCGCATCAAACACCGAATTCCGTTGTTTCTTGGCATCCTGCTGATATCCAATGCGCTGTGCGATATCCCCAAGGCGGGTGTCAGTTTTCTCACATAACCCTTCAAGCAGGCTGTACATTCGCTCCTGCAGTGTATCTTGATCGCTCGTGATCTTTCGTTTTCCTCTCCAGGCAGAAGAGCTGCTCTCGCAAGGCCTACGACTGCTTGTACCGCATTTGGCTGTTGGACTACCACGATCAGAGGCAATCGGGCCATCGTTTTCTTGCTCATCCATTTGCATCCGGTTAGGGGGAAGGTCGTCCACCGCGCCAGCAAATGCTTATGCGTACTCACCGGTCGCCCGGTCCTTGCCAAAAATCTCACACCAGTCGCTGTACAACGACCACGATTTGAATCACATATTTTTCGCGTTTGCGTCCTCCTGTGATATCGTTCTTATAGTTATGAAAATCAAAAAGTGCCAACCTAAGAAAACATACACAACATGCTACGAATATAATGAGCAGAAGAGAAATTTATACAGCATCTCCTAAGTTCAACTTAACATGAGTCATTTAAAGCTAACAAATATATAATGGGATATTTTACTATACATCTACCCCTATTATATATTATCATTACTATTATTATTAGACTTGTGAATATTATATTTACCATTATAGTCTTTAATATTAGTTATAATATTGTTATCAGAATATTATAAATATTTACCAGTATTATAGATGCTGAGACAATCACTCTGACCTTTGCCACAATATTGTTACTTTTGTTTAAGAATACTTTTATTTTTAACTACGCGTCCCACTACTGGCATTAGTAATAATTTTATTTTTATCTTACAAGAATATTATTTTATTTATTAAAATTGCAGGTGCTGTGACAGATCACTCTAACTCTCACTCATTTTAGTCGACACTACATCTCTCGTTCATTCAAGATCATGAGGCTACGTACATAGAAGAACCAAACCTTAACGTACTGATGCCAATGGGCATCGTCCTTCACCCCCACGGTGTTGCTTGTGTCATTCCAAAAGAAGCCCGAATGACTCAGCATCATCGTAAGCGAGCCATAGTGCTTCTTCCACACGTGAATCTTCGAGCTTATGTGAGGCTCCGCTCTAATGTCTGTGCCCGGAAATACTCGGGTCATGGTTTTCTCGAGTATATGAGTGTAGCCGCTCTGAAATCCATTTTCGCATTTCCATCCACGCACCACGAGATCCTTCAAAGCATTTGCAAGCGCCTTCTCCTCTGCAGGGGTCCACACACGTCCGGTGGACCTCCCCGGATTCGACTTTCCAACGCTAGCGAAGGAATCCATAAATACCTACAAATGCAGGTGGAGATATGATTATTTAACGTAAATATGTATTGAGGAGAGATGCGCCAACTATTCAGGTGCATCTCGTCATTTGAAAACAAACATGCATCATTCATAAACTAATGAAAGTTTGCTTGTATTTGGTAGTCGTAACATACAAATAATTATGTCTATCCGTTCAAAATACACATGGGATCAGAATTTAATTCGGAAAACTTTAATGAAAGAGTGGCAGTTCAAATAAGTAGAAAATTCCGCGACGACAATAAAGATCTGCATCATCCCTAAATAACTACACTCATGTTCCTCTCCACTCATTGTACATATTCATAGCAAAATCATCCCTCCAATTTGTCCACTCTTCGGTGGGTTGAACTTGATCAACGAAGTCAGTCTGCTGCTCTTGAACCCATTCCTCGGCGGCATCGGATTCCTCTTACTCCAACGGGTCTATTTCCATCGCCGAGCGAATATAATTTTGTAGGAGACAGCATGCCATGATGATACGGTTCTGCGTATGTATAGGGTAGAAAGCACTGCTTCGTAAAATCGCCCACCTCTGTTTCAATAAACCAAAAGTACGTTCAATCACATTTCGTGCTCTCACGTGCCTCAAGTTGAATAACTCTTTATAGTCTTGCGGACCAGAAGTATCGTTCGATCACTCTTTCAAATGATATCGAACCCCTCGATACGGGGCAAGAAAACCTGGACCGTTGGCATACCTACAGTTACACAGATAGTAGTTACCTAGAAAATCACTTGTTAGTGAATTAAATTACCACCTAATTAAATAGAGGTTCATTGGGAGCTCAGCCGTACCGGAAGGGACCCTAAGCCCATTTGGCCTACAAATTGCATCACGCAACACCCGACTATCCATTGCCGACCATTCCCAACCACTTAGTACGTAAGTGAACCGCATATCTCGATTACATACGCCTAGCACGTTCACGGCTACTCCTCCTTTACGAGTTCTGTAACGCGGCTGCATGGTCAATAGGACACGTACCGAAATGTAAGTTCCATCTAAGGCTCCTAAACAACCCTACCATAAAGTAAATTATTCCGGTCACATTGCCATTGGTTTTATTACTAAGTTAAAATAACGATAGCAGACGAAAGTAATCAAACAGTTAATTCATCAAGTATTTTTTAGGCAAGTGTTACCTTAATCTAGGTGTGAGCGGAACCGGGTACCCGACCATTTTCCTTGGAACCGGAACCGGTTGGAACCGGGTCCAAGAAAAAAGAACCGGTACTAGCCAGGTCCAAGGTTTTTGGAACCGGTCCCGGACCCGGTGGGTACCGGTTCTGAACCGGGTACCCGGTCTTTATTTGAGTTTTTTCTTTTTTTAAGTTTATAATAATAAATTTGCTAAACTACTTATACGACATGCCATTAACACCCTACTATATTGTGGTATTATCCAAAATAAAGTGCACAATACATTAGTATTAGCTTTCTCCTATTTACCAAAAGTAAGTCTACAATATAGAAAACTTTTTAGTTTCCTACTACATCAATTATATAATATTACAATACCAAATTTCATGAGAATAAATCTACAAATACATAATATAATAACAAGTTCACAACATTCATCAATATAAAGTCTTAAAACTTATTCATAATAAGAGATCACAAATCAACACAATACATAGAAAATCCTCAAAATGCACTTAAATATATTAAATATTAAAGATTTGGTATCGGGTACCAGGTTTAAGAACCGGTACTAGCGGGTACCCAGTCCCGGAACCGGTCCCACCGGGTACCCAGTGGGTACCGGGTCTCGAAAGTATGGACCCAGAACCGGAACCGTTTACAACCAGTTCCAAGAATCTGGAACCAGAACCGGTACCAACGGGTCCGATTCTAGGACTGGACCCGGCGGGTCCTAAGCAGTTCTGGGTCCGGGACCGGGTACCCAGTATTTTTGCTCACCCCTACCTTAAACCACCTCCATGTTTCGTCTGTGCACAACTCATCCACCGACCTACGTTCAGGTGTAAAAATAGTATGCAATCTAAGGACCGCGTGAAGGACGCGGTTGAAATTAATGCTGATAGTGTGTCCAGACCGTAAGAAATTAAACTTTAGTACGCGGTTTTTCTTATGATGTGCTAACACCGACAAAAGAATCGCAACCATCTCACTAATTTGCACGTTCCGACTACTAACTAAACCACCTACATTTTCAAGTAGAGAGACGACCGAAAGCATTTCTATCCATCCGTAGATTGTCTATGCACGTCGTGTCATCTACGTCGATTAGCCGGCGCATCAAGCTTATTTGTTCGGGGAGCCTGTCAGCCATCCTATAACGAACTCTCCCACGGACGCGTCGACGTCGATGTCATCGTGGAGTAAGTGAGCTCAAATACAGATTTATTAAAAAAAATTAATTTCACCAAATGTACTACTTCTTTGACGATAATCGCCATCTGCACATCCTCTTCTACGGTGTCCATCCTAGGCAGCACAACTTAAGATCGAGAACGAGAAGAGTCAGTTAGGGACTGCGATTTTGGGAATAAACAGTGTTCTGCCTTTTCCACCAAAAATATAATTTGGACACAAATTTAACGGCAATGCCTAATCAAAAGGAAAAAATAAAAAAATAAAAAAAATTAGGACACAAAGAGATCCATGCCGGAACAGTAAACTAGCAACCCTCAGTCTGGAGCGTAGGTGGAGCCTTTCATAAAAGACCCTCAAGAGTTGAAGGACAATATCTCAGCCCACCAATATTTTGGGAAGACACGGACGCAATTAAAAACACCGTAAAGATTCAATCAATATTTTCAATTAATCGAGGAAGCAAGTCAATTTCCGCTGAACGAAACAAAAGGAAATGGCTCATGTTACACACAGGCGTGGTGGCTTACCTGGTTGACTTTGGCGGTACTAGCAACTGCGTAACCCGTCGACGCCGGAGCCACCACCTCTCCTCACAAAGCTGGACGAAATTCGAAAGGGGGGAGAATTTTAGGGTTCGGGTTGTTTTTATCAGATTTAATTCTGTCTGATCCCACATGATGTAATTACAGCAACCAATGGGGGCAATTATGTCATTTTAAAATATTGTTTGGGGGCAAATGAGTAATTACACAGCAAGAATGGGATAGATAAATCCCACCCCTACCCCCGAGATTACTTATCAGCCAAAATGGGGATTTTGTCACAGGCCTTGCATTTTATCAAAGGCCACTATATGGGAAACCAAACGAAGGATTCCACCGGATATCAGGCACAATCCAGTCCTATCAGTCCAACCAAACGGGCCCTTAAGAAATTGAAAGTGAGAATTCTAATGACAAAAAATATTATTATTTTATAGTGGTTAGTTAGACTCCTCATCATTTTCCCCAGAAAAAACACCTACAACCTAATGATACATTTCACAAGGCCTCGGAGCATCTATAATGGGGGAGGAAAAAGGAGAGGGGATGGGGAAGGAGAAAGGGTGGGGAGCATTAATATATATATATATATATATATATATATTATATATATAATATATAATATATTATATATACTATATATATATTATATATATATAGGATTGGGTTCAAATGAGAACCCCCGTCATTATATGTGAACCTAGGGACTAATCCTGGCCTTAGATCTAATATTGCACAGTGCAATTATATGTCCAGGTTCATTGTGCTTTTTACACAGTACTGTAGTGCTAAAATCAGTCCAGTTTTTTTAATTTAATTATATATATATATTTTTTACGTTTTAAAACATGCAATATGTATCTTAAATTGTAGATCTTGAGAATGTGATTAATTTGATATATATTTCATTCAAAACGAATAAAATTTGAAAAAGTTATGGTTTGTTGAAGATTTGAGTTTCATTTCAAAATTTTGAATTTGCAGTTTATAGACAAAATTTGCGATGCTTTTTGTATACAATCGTAGTGCTTTTTTTTCTTAATCTATTGTGCTTTCCAAAGAACAATGTAGTGCTCTTTGTAAATGTTGATATATGTCCAAAATACCATTTTTAATTGATTGATGCATTTTTTTACATTATTACCATGCTGACATGTCATGATCTCAACCATCAAGATTATTCAATCTAATGGTCAAAGATGAGTACCTAGGTTCACATATAATGACGGGTTCTCATTTGAACCCAACCCTATATATATATATACACACACACACACACACACACACACTGCAAACACAGACACAAAAGAAAAATGAATAAAGGAAAAAAAAAAAGAAAAATACAGACACACATAAGAAAAAAAGAGAGAGAGAGACAGAGAATAAGAAGAAAGAGGGAGGGGACCATGTGGTCCCCACGCCCAGCTGGCGCTCCCCACTCTCCCCACGGCCGCGTGAAATGCACACGCCCCATCTATTGGTCCGGAGTGGTGTATGTTGTCGAATTTTTCTATAGAACCAGTAGGGCTCAAT
>BMAC01000953.1:114344-124853 GCA_014905375.1 Phtheirospermum japonicum
AATTATTCTTAAAAATAATCACATAAAATTACCTTTCCATACCGGTAAGTTATTTTATGGTTTTAACTGAAGATTTTTCTTTTCGAGATTGTTGAGGTAAGTTCATGTAGGTGATCCGCTAACATTACTAATTTTAAGGAGACAATATCCACATCGCCAAGTCCGTATCAAATGAACAATCAATTAATTATGTAAAAATATAAACAACATGATCAATTTTATAAAAAATAAAATCATACCTATTTATTATTTTTCATCATATATTGTAATTATCAATTAAATAAATATTAATTAAAAGACCAATTTATTTGCTCATTAGATAATATTTCTATTAATAGAATGACACACCTATAAGAAAAGCGTGTATACAAAGTACTAAATTTTTCATTGTTATATAAATATAAAGATTTGAATTTTAATGGTCATTTGCGGAAATACATAACGTTTGGTCAATTTTATTTTTTCATAAAAAAATAGTTGAACATTAGAAACAAATTGATTACGGTAATATTTATTTACTTTACTTTTTGAGTGCGGAGCTTTAAATTATAGTTGACCAGGGATTATGTAGGAACTCTTTTAATTTAATTCAATTATAATTAATATAAATTATTATATTTTTAGTGGAATATTTATCTATTTTAAATTGCTCAAGTTTTACCGTTTAGATAACAAATATAATTAATCTAATTGGATTTACCATATTCAAAATAATTAATTATTTATGAAGGTTATTTTATATTATTTAATTTTGAATAAATAATATTTGATGGAGGGTATAATTCGTAGTTTACCATTTTGATGTTTATGATGAATATATTGTATATAAGGATAATTTAAATTATTATTTTTTATTTAAAATATGATTAAACACACATACACTTAACCAAATAATTATTTAAGAAGGCTAAATCATATATTAGGTCACTTAATAGAAAGTAAATAATTATTTATGAAAGATCTTAATAATTATTATTTGTTTTAGTTATACTGAAATTGTGGGATATTACAATATTTTAAATTAAACATTATATAAGGTTTTTTGTACTGATCTTCTATTTTGAGATTATCTAATTATATTGTCATATGCAATATATGATTTAAAAACAAATTTTAGGACCTGTTCTAAATCAATTAGAAACTAATATGAATCAATTTGGATATGTCAAAATTTTTATAAAAAAATTTGGTCATGCGTTTAACGTTAAGTACATTATTCATGCATAAATATAAATTAGAACATAGTTATATAGCTATTTCTTAGCAATGTAGAGAAAATGTTTGTCAGTAGTATGTAAATATAATTGGAAGAAATTTTGCAATATATATAAAATGGTAACCATGTATTCAATAATGATAATAATATTGAAAATAATTTTTTTTATACTGCTCGCTTAGTATATAGTTATAGATATTTGTAAGATTTATTAATTGTAATTTCATTTTGTCATAAATTGATTTAAGATTTTACTTATTGTATATAAGAATATAAATATTTTAAAAATATTTATATGCAAGTCATAAATAAATTAATGCTATAGATAATAATAATAGATATTAACTTTAGATCTATAATTAATTAGATATGTATACATTTGGTAATGATTGTCTTAATGGCAGGTTTTAGTTGAATAATTATATATGTGAATTCATATACTATATATAAGTCGTATCTAAGATTTAAATATGATCCAAAAGTATATATATCTAAGATTTAATAAGTAAGTATGTTATTAATAACTTAAATATAGACATAAATACACAACTTTTATATATTTTTCTAATTAATTAAAACTGATAGCATGTCGTTTTGGAGGAAAAATTTTGAGAAATATTTTTAGAAACGCTATCCTTTATATATATATATATATATATATAGATAGATATAGATTATATACACCAAATCCCACTACCAAATCCCATCTTTAAACATGAGATTTTACAAAAATTTATAAACTCCCAACAAATATATAAAATCAATAAAAATAAAAGAAAATCCATACAAATCTTATAGTGAAACAAATCTTAAAATTTCTCTAAAAGTTCCAAGTGAATACACCCCCTTAGAATGTAATAAAAATACTTCAACCATTTTCCTTTCATAAAAACAACATATTCTTCCAATCGTTCATTTTTCATGCACTCTCTAAAGATAAATGCTATTTTAACACAATATTCAACAACAAGATGAGAAGTATGATAATAAACACCAGGAAATAAATTAGAATTATCATTAAACACCTTTAAAAGTTTTTTCAAATAATTACATGTAGTCCATTGGTTTGTATATAACATAATTCCAGTTTCTTGTTGGCTAAAAAACGAACACAACAACTCTCTATACGAATATGTATCTTTCAATAATTTATATGTAGAGTTCCAACGAGTAAGCACGTCAGTTGAATTTTTTTTTCCTTCCCCATTTTTCTTACAAAATCTCACTCATTTTCGTTGTAAAGATTTATTTTTATGAATACACATGGCCTCCGCTTTAATAGGAGAAAGTTCATTTTTCAAAGCATTCAAACCATCTTGAGCACACAAATTCAAAATATGAAATATGCATCTAATATGAAAAAAACAAGTCACCAATAGATGATTTACAAATACTAATAAACTCATTAATACTCACCGTATTAGGAGTTGTATTGTCAAATGAAATATAAAATATTTATTCAACTAGACCATACTCTTGACAAATTATATGAATTAATTGACAAATATTATGTGCATTATGAGGAGGTTTAAAATCTCTAAATGCAAGCAAACGTTTTTGTAAAGTTCATGACTTATCAACCCAATGACATGTAACACCCATGCAAGAGTTTTGTTCTCAATGATCACTCCAAGAATCTAATCAAATTGAAAACTTTGTTTGGCAAACTAGCAAACTCATTACATAAGTTTAGATTCACCAACAACTTTTTTAATATCACGAGTAAGGGTAGAGCGTGAGACTCTCGTATTAGAGGGATTAAAAGTTGGGTGAATTTTTCATATAAATCATCATTGTCAAAGTTAAAAGGAAGAGATATAAAGAAAAAAATTTTGTCAATTCATTTCTATGAGTAGTGTCGGAATATGTAAATAAAGAAAAAGGAGTTAGTACTTACTTGTCCTCCTTGTAGTTGCGTTTGAGTCTTATCGATACCGACTTTATCGGAGTGTTTGTTGTTGAGATGGTTTCACATATTCCCATATCCTCCTCCTTTTTGAAAATGGTAAGATGATGTACAATAGTTGCAAGTGACACGATACCTCTTTTTTCGATTTTTGCCATCTTCCGGAGGTGGCTCGTTTGCGGGTGCCGGGATCTCGATTCCGTTGTTGCCCGAGTATGAGGTTCTCGGGAAGGATGGCTTGGAGGCATATCATCGTGCTCCACCTCCTCTTAATCGGGCATAGGCGTTTTTTCACCGACAAAGGCGGCGGCGACCCGATAAGTTCGATCAATGTCGGTATCACTCCAATATTCGTCAATGTCAATGGGGTTGGGATTGTAATCATTGACCGAATGAGTGTTGCTTTGTGATAAGGCAAATCGATGGACATTGGCGTCGTCATTGAGTGCAATACTCTTCCTCTTATNTTTTTTTTAACTTTTAAAATTCATATATATTTTTTATTTTTTCTCTATGTTTATTTATGTTTAATTTTATTAAAAATATAATTAAGTAGGTGAGAAAATATAAATAAATAACACTTCGAATTAATTAAGAAAAATAAAAAAAAATAAACTTGAACTACTATTTAAAATATTTGAAGTTAAAATAAGAGATTTAATTAGAATATTTGAAATTTTTGAAGTTAAATTTTTATATATTTAATTATTGTAGTTTTTTAAAATGTATGAGGTTAAATGAGAAAATAGAACTAACAATTGGAAATTTTAATTTATTAAAAAGAGATTGAAATTGAATCATTTGAAATATTTGAACTTAAAAAAAAACATAATAGAAGAACTTTGAAATTTTGAAGTTAAGTGAGAAAATAGAAATAATATTTTTAATATATTCAAAAAAGAAAAAAAAAAGAAATTGGACTTGTATTTTCAAGTATTTGAAGTTAAAATTTGAAATTTTAATTTCAAATAATTGAAAATAGTTGTCTGCGTATCCATTACTTTCGAAATCAAAGTCCACTTTCTCTAAAAAGTATCATAATAACTGTTAAGATAAAGTTCTAAATCACTTTCTCTATTATTAGGATCTGATAATGTAGCAACTAAAAATATATTTATTCATTTAGGACTTTTAAAAATATTTTAAAATTTTTAAAATTCTGGTGTATTTAATTAAGACATTTTAAAATTTATAAAAGTTTTGAGGTATTTAATTGAGATTTCTAATTAGTTATTAAATGTCCATAAAAGTCTCAAGGTATTCATTTGAGATATTTTGAAATCTTAAATTGTCATGAGGTATTTAAAAAGTCAAATACTCTTTGCATTTGTAATTTGACTGGATTTTCCTAGACTTCTAAGTTAACTAGTACTTTGTATCCGTGCGATGCACGGATCTCGTGGTGCATAAATATATAAATTGAATATTAGTGTTATTATTGATTCTAATCAATTAAATCACTAAGTATGTATTATTTGACATTTCTTGGTATATAATATATTTGTTATTATATTTGTAGAGTTGTCGTTCCCACTAACTTCGATTGGTGACTCGTAAAATAGTATGTCGATTTGTAATTTTGCATACAAGATTATAAATCATAAACTTGATGTATTAATTGTTTTGCCTATTAGTAATCTCAATTTGTATTATTTATACTATTATAAATTAAAAATATAATAAATATGAAGTAAATTTTATAATAATAATAATAATAATAATAATGGATTACCAAGCATATTTGCCCTCACTAATATCGAGAGACTTTTACTGATGGATTAAACCTTCATTAACGACACTCTCGGTAAAACCTTCAGCAAATCGGCGCCAACATTTACCGTCACTATTATCGAAGGTAATGTCGAAGGATTTTCGAGGGAAAATATATTGTGCGAAAAAACCCCTCGATAATACGGAGGGGAATATAAAACCCTCGAAAGTATATAGGGGAATCAAATGCCCTCGGTAATACCGAGGGTATTTGACGCCTCAATAAATTATGAAAAATAAAAAAGAAAAAATAAATATTATTGAGGGTAAAAAGCGCACTCGACATTACCGAGAAGAATTCTGTCCCCTCGGTATTTTTAAAAATTAAAAACTATAATTTTTTTTATAAAATCAAATAAACACTATAATTTCATACTATACATTTAAAATGTAATTCACATGATTTTAATATATAACTATCATCGAACTTATGTTTGTTGATATGTATCGTGTAATATTAATAGTATGATACGATCGATCTTTTGTTATACTATACAGATCGATCGAGTTATTCAATTACATACGTAATTAATGAAGTCTCATTATTATTTTTTTATGATATCACGCGGTTGCTTTCCTTATTTTAGAATCATAAAAATTACCAATTGATTGATAATTGTGTGTGTGTGTGTGTGTGTGTGTGTGTGTGTGTGTGTATTTCAAAATACCAAGAGGAGATGATTCCCTCGGTGAAGTACTGAAGAAAAATAATTCCCCTCGGTGTTATTGAGGGAACTCAGTGCCCTCGATATTTTATCGAGGGGAATTCCGTCTCCTCGTATTTTGAAAATAAAAAATAAAAAAAAAATAGAATAACATTAAAATAAACCTTATAATGTCATTTTACATATTTAAAATATAATTCAGTTTGTTTTAATATATAATTATCATCAAACATATTTTTATTCACATGTATCGTGTAATATTAATAGTATGTATAATAAGATCGATATTTTGTTATACATATATAGATTAATTGAATTATTTAATTGCATACGAAATTAATGAAGTCTCGTTGTTTTTTTAAAGATACCACGTAGTTGATTTCCTTATTAGAATCACTAAAAATACTAATTGATCGAAAATTACATATTTTTATTCTTTTTTATTTATCAAAATATTATTATTAAGAATCATATTAAATATAAAAATAATTTTCAATTAGTTCTTTTAAATCATTCACCCTCTCGTACATCATACTTGAATGGTTTAATCATCTTAAATTATACACAGAAGTCATTTTCTAGCATTAGCCTATGTTTCTAATAATTAAATTTTACAAAACTAAGTAATATCCATATGTGGAACATGAAATATTAGAATTAAAACACTAAGGAGAAAAAAAAATTCAATTATCACTACAAAAAAAATCCGGCAATCCTGACGGCCAAATCCATCAGGATTCCGTCAGTATATCAAATACTGACGGCCTCCTGACGGATTATGGCCGCCAGTATATTTGCGGTCAGGATTGTAGCATCCTGACGGAAATTGTAACCCGCCAGGAATGCCGGCGGTTTCGTTGACNCCTCCACAACATGCCATTTTTTTATATAGATTAATACAAAAAAAAAAAGAAAAAAAGAAATGGTAATAGGCTAAAGTATAATTATAAATTTAAAATTATAACTAAAAAGGAAGAAATATAATTTGAATTATAACACTAAACTTAAAACTTTAAGTTTAGGAAGGCTTGATAATTAAAGAAGCTTAGTAAATCAATAATTTTGCAAAGAAGTACAATATAGAATAGAGATATTATATAAGATAATACATTGGTGTGATATAAATAAGTTGGGAATGAGTGGTATTTATATGAGTGAAATAATAATTAAAAAAAACAGGCGGGAGAAACGCCAATTTTGGACCAAATCGCCCGGTTTCGGTTCAAACCGGCAATTGATCAACTGTCATTTCATCTGGACCGTTGATTTCAAATCCGACGTTGACCACACCCAACGGATCTATTTTGACCCGTTGAACCACCGGTTTGAACCGTCAATTTTTTTTAATTCTCAAACTGGCGGTTTAAACCGCTGATTTCTGGTTGGAAAAAGGAGAAATCGGAATTGGACTGCGTTAACAGCAGTTTCGGTTTTGGTTTCGGTTCAAACCATGGTCAACGGTTTCTCCAACCGTTAACCATCGATTTCAACCGGCGGTGTCTGGTTCGCCTGAAACGGTGGGCATGTCTAGTTAAAATAAACTTTCGTCGAAACCCATCGCCAGCTGGAATATTAATCTCGACATCAATTTCTTCCTAACGTGATCAATGACTATTGCTCACCCGGGACCCACCTTGTTCCGGCAGCAGATCAAAGTTCAAGGCGGTCGAACCGTACGAGGGAGACCCACGTGGTAAATTTGCTTAATTACATACGCTTCGTAGTTTCATGATTGGAACATCCTAGAAGCTACGACGACAATGACCATGACCGGTGGAGGCAATTGGCGGCAATGGTTAGATTTGAAAGAGGGAAAAAAAATTGAAAGAAAAACGAAATTTGGTTAGTAATGATGAATCATAATTTTTAGGTACTATTTGGATTATATAAAATAATACAATTAAGTTGGATTACACACTAAATAATAATTACAAATTGGATTATATGGTCAAAATTAATTGATAATTGAAAACGAGGACTTCGATTCCTGTCAATACCAACACCGATCCAACGACCCATTCAACCCCCATTATCCAAAAATTGAACCAAAATTGAAGGATTGGACTTGGATATGTATAAAAATAATTGATAATAAGTTTTCCTATATATTAGTGAATATATATCAACTAGTTTAACACTCGTGTATTACACAAAATTTATAAAAAACTAAGTATAAAAAATATTGGTGACAATTATAGAGTTTTATATTTAAAATAAAAAATGAAAGGTCGTGTTTTCAACTCGTGTCTTGTCCATGTCTAATCTATTTATTAATTATTATAATTATTAAATAATTATATATTTTAATGTTTAAATTAGATTCGTTAATAATCTTATTTAATTATTATTGTTATTATTATTATTATTAACTCAATTTATATTTTAATATTTTACAATTTCGTTAATAATTATTAGTTACATACTTTGAAATATTCAAAAGATGCCGTACTCTCCAACCTTGTCGTATTATACCATTTTCTAATAAATATTTATGAATTATTATTATATAATTTTATATTTTTATGTTTATATTGAATTCGTTACTAATACTTAGTTACATACTTAGATTATTGCAAATAAATCGTAATTTACCTATATGAAGTATTTAAATTATAAAAAATAAATTATTTCAACTTTTATTATAAGTACAACTTATTTAGTTATTTCATAATTAAATTTTTTGTAATTAAATTATTTTATTTGTAATTTATCTTTTAATTAAAAATAACTAATTATATTTTTTCTACTAATTATATATGACTTATTTAAATTTTTATATTAGGAGAATAAAATGAACATATTGAATTAGACAAAATATAATAAAAAGAAACTATTAAATTATGATACACGTGCTAAAGAAAATTATTAAATTAGGTAATAAGTCTCGGATAACACATAAGTAACAAAAGCACAAAAAAAATATTTTATTTGTCAAGCAAAACATATGAATAAGACACGTAGATTATAATGATTTTGCATTAATATATAGGGGGTGACATATAATTCTCGTGATCATGTTTCATGTTTCGTTCGAATAATATAAATTGTTGGTGATTCGCTTGTTTATGTGTCATTCGGATTTAATATCTACCTAATTTAATATTTTTCTTTTACTATATTTTGCCTAATTTAATATTTTCATTCTATTATATATATAATTCAATAGTCGCCTATTATCCTCCTAATATAAAAATATAAATAAGACATATATAATTAGAAAAAATATATATTTATTAAAAGAAAAATTACATATGAAAAAATCTTAATTACAAAAATATAATAATTATGAAAATAATTAAATAAATTATATTTAAAATACAATTTAAAATAATTTTATTTTTGAATTTCAAGTATTCTATGTAAGTTAATTATAAATTATTTGTAATAATATAAATATATAACGAAGTTTCAGTAACTAATTAAATTGAAACATGAAAATATAAAATTATATAATAATAATTAATAAATATTTATTTTATACTAGTTCAACATAGTTGAACATATGATAGTTATTGGTTTCTTCTAACTATGTAACTAGTAATTATTAATAAATTTAAACTAAATATTAAAATATAAATTATTTAATAAGAATAATTAAAAAATTGAGATTAGACAAGAGTTTATAATGTGACATATTTTGATTTTTAAGTATGCAATAAAATAATTAATACTCCAAGCAAAGCTCTTCGCATCGCAATGCCTGTAAATATTAAAATGTTTAACAATAAAAAATTTAAATATTAGTGATTTGATATGTGCAAGACACGAGTAGGAGAACACTACATCTTTTGAATTTTTAATTTTAGATTTCAAACTATGTAATGAGCACAAATTTGTTATATTTATTTATTGATAAATTGCGTACACCGGTATTAAATTAGTTTATGAATAAAGCTAAAAAAAAAACAATTACTTAAGTAAGAAAAGAGAAAAAAAACTATTTTCGCTAATAATCAATTCTGTATCGTTCGTTCCTATTCGACTTGTAAATATGATATAATTATTAATATTAATATGTTTATGTGCTATGTTGACATAATTTTGGTAAAATTAAATAAATAATATATATTTAAATCAAAATTAAATAAATAAATCAGTTTCAAAAAAAATTAAAAAATTGTGGCGGGACGCTTCTGGGAAAAGCGTCCCGAACCTTTTTTTCGTCCCCAAAAGTTTTTGGGGCGAAAATGAAAAAAAAAAATTAAATTCGGGGTCGGGACGCTTCTCCCACCCGCGTCCCGACTGAAAATGTAAAAAAAAAAAAGGTTTGGGGTCGGGACGCTTCTCCCAGGAGCGTCCCGGGGCAAACCCTAACCCTAACCCTAATCATACACATATTATTTATTTATTTATTTATATTATATACATTTAAGATTTTAGTTATATTTATAATTTATTTAAATATATTATAATTAAAATAAATAAACATATTATAAATAATGTCTTATAATTACAAGAAGTTAATTTGAAAATAAAAAAATACAATAAAATAATATAAATAACCAAATGACAAGAAATTTTAATTTCAAATTAAAAATACAATCAAATTAAGATACAACAACAACGAAGATTAAAATAAAAATTACAGTGATTTGATATTACACGGATACGATCACAATCGTAATGGTGGGTTTCCAATGAGATTGTGGTATTGACAAATGCAATTCAAGTAATTTTTATTGAATACCCGATCCATCAAACCAAATAAAGGTTCTCCATGTTTTAGATATGCAGCAGTAAACTCAGCATCGCCTGCGACGTCGTTCCAAAATCGGACTAGCCAATCTGGCGCTTGCACTTCGTTGGTCTCATGATCCCAAGTGCAATGTTCGTTTCCCAACATCATATGAAAATGGCTGTATCGTTTTTCCAGAAGTTGAACTCGAGCGGTTATGTCGTCCATTGTGAAGTCTTTCCCGAACGCACCATTGATTTTGTCCAACAAGATCCCA